>JAODLC010000109.1:514375-524819 GCA_026781145.1 Hippopotamyrus pictus
CATGATGTTTGTAAATGCGGTGGCGGATATGAGGTCATGTGATTTGGAACTTGGGTTTGCATCGGGGCGGGGGTTAGATGAATAGCTTTTTGAATAGGGGTTGGACAGGGTTACTGTGGTGTTTTGAATAGGGTCGGGGGAGTTTAAATGGGATTGCTGGGGTGTTTGGACAGGGTGAGTGGAGTTTTCACACGGTGGGATGAGTTTGAATGGGGGGGGTGTGTGTTTAATTAGGGTTTATAGACTGCTGGATCATTCAGAATGAATCACTGGTTATTTTCATCTCTGGAAGCTAAACTGAGAAGCCACTCACCCGGTGAATGTTCTCCTTTTTCGGGAGAAAAACGTGGTCCTGTGTGCCTTCTGTGTCCTAGCTGCATTTCTGTGGGTGTGGCCAAGCCGACACCTCAGAAGGCACCTTTACAGGGTTAGGGTCAGGGTGAGGCACCCCACCAGACCTCCGGACCTTTCTCTTTGAGGGGCCTGTGTGCTTTTTTTCGTATGAGCTCTCTCTGAGGCGTCGGCACAGACGGTCCTGCAAGGCACCAGAACATCCTGCAGCTCAGCCCGTTTGCCTGCGGATCGCGGTGTGACCTCAGCCCGTCCGTCCTGGACCTGCAAGAGTCACAGCGGAGCGGCAGGCATGTGTGCCTTGGCAGGTTTTTTTGGTGACGTGGAGTCGCAGGTCAGGGATTCGGGTGAACTCCAGACCGCTCCAGATGAATAAACTTACGCCAGTTTTGCATCAAATGTCACATTATGCAGGAACAGGGCATCACTGCGGAGCGGAACTGGTCCTTACTGGCCTGGTCCCCCCCGCTGTGACTAAACCACGCCATCACACCCTCACCCCATGTGCCCCTAATCCAGACAGGATCCCGGACCCTTAATTCCCAAAATTCGGGCCGTGATTGGTCTACTCTGCACCCATGTGGCAGTGACCATGGTGACCGGCGGGATGACTGTCCGCATACAGTCGACCGTCACCATCGGCACAGTCGACCGTCACCATCGGCACACACCCCTCAGAGGCCTCGAGCTTAACAGAGAGCCTGGTAAACCCAGCAGCCTCTCCTTTCTGTAAGAACGTGCGTCATTGGCTGTCATTCTGGCCAATCAGGACAGGATTTTAGTTGGGGGGGGGGGGGGAGTGTTTCTCAAGCACAGCTGTGGCTTCTGCAATCAATTTGCCACCTAGCAGGGTCTGGGTGGATTAACCGGCTAGGTGGCGCCGTCGAGCCATAAGTAGGCCCCTCGTCGAAATGTCCGGCGAGGCAGATAGCCAGGGTGTCCATATGGCTGTGCCCCGGAAGCCCGTCTTACACCCTCCTCGGCCATGCTGTCGAGGGGGCAGCGCAGACACAAGTTCCCAAGTGGGATATCTGCGCGCAGCTGCAGACTTGCCCTGCGGGGAACCTGTCTGCGCAGCTGGTAACACGGACAGCAGCATGTTGGCACCTTTGCCACCAAAAACACCTTCCTGTCTCTTAATTGGTTGATGCCTTTATGGCTGTTGCTATGGCACCCGTGCGGAGGGGCAGCCGGGAAAGGAGGAGCGGTGGTTTATGAGGTGGCTCTGACTCCCCTGCCTCCGCCCACCCCCCCCACACCACCCTCACCCACCATTTGAAAACAGCAACAGCGTCTGCATGCAGCTTTGGGGTGAAAGATGCAGCGTGTAATGAGAGTGAGATGCAGGGGTGACCACTCTGCCCCTCCCCCATCGCCCCCCCCTGATTAGCAGAGGGAGGGGGATTACTGCCTGATTTGCCTGTTTCCAAGGATGTGCAACTGTTTATGGTAGGATAGACAGAGCGAGGCGGGGGGAAAGAGAGAGAGAGAGAGAGAGAGAGAGGTGGGGAGGGATTGCCCTCCACTCCCCAGCCAAGCGCCCTGTCTGTGTCTGGCAGAAGTGGGGCTTGACAGCAGAGTCGTCCCCATTCTTCGTGTCACGGCTGGCCGGCACGGACTGCCACTCTCACCCTGCACTCGGCCCGCTCCGCCGCCAGCTCCTGCCGCCGGGTGCTGCCGCCCTGCCGGATGGCCAGAGGCCCAGATTTTTTTGTTCCTTTCTTTGGACTGATTTGGATTCTCACAACGTTTTTTCATCTTGCATCATGCGGCCCTGTTTTTTTCATTTAATTTTTTAAAATCTGTACAAAAGAAAGCCAGGCCCCCTGGGAGTAAGAATTTCTTCTTATATGGGGGGGAGCTCTGACCTCCCAGTCCATGTCTTTTTTTTTTTTGCTGTATTTATTTTTTTTAAATCAGAACCCAGAGCGGCATTTGGTCTAATCCAGCGTGGAGAATCCAGAAAGCATTGGGAGACTCCAAGTTGGACCACGGGGGTGCAGCGTCTCTGAAAGGACACCACTTGCTATAATCGAAATACTGATCTCCCCCCCCCACCCCATTATTAAAGAGTGGGGTGTTTTTTTCATTGGGCTGTATATAAGGAGGCCCTGCGGGGTTGGTGGGATAGCGGAGAGACCATGACGTCCTGCTGGAGGAGCCAGGTAGGCGGTGAACGGGGCCACAAGGCCCTCGGTCGAAGACAGATTCCCTCTAGGGGGCGCTGAGCTCTGTTTGGCCTGAGGGCACCTTGGAGAGGGCAGAGCAGGGGAGGAGCGTGTCCCTGGGGATCCAACCATGGCATCTTCCTTCACTAACGGTCTGGTGTGTCTGTAGGAGGAACAGGCCGCCAAGCTAAAGGCCGAGAAAATCCGAGTGGCTCTGGAGAAGATCAAGGAGGCGCAGGTGAAGAAGGTAAGAGCAGCCGCTCGTGGCCCCGCCCACGTGGAGTTACACGGGGCAGGCGAGTGACAGGAACCGGCGTCATTACCCACAATCCACAGGGTGTCTCTGCGTGAGGTGCTGGGTGTTTGGAAATAGGGGCATATTGAGCCTGTTTGCTTTATTCGGTGGAAGTTCTACGTTCACAAGGCTGAGGTTCAGAAGGCAAAAGTAGACAAAGTACCCAAGACACTGGAAGGGTTTCTAAAATGCACATGGGATGGAGATCGAGTGTGAATCGCTTAAGTTCACATAGGACAGGTAATATTGTGGTTAGAGACTTGTTGCTGGTTGATGTCCCAGGAGGATCTTTCTGTTGTACCTTTGTAGGACCTCTTTGTCTTCTGTAAAATGATCGCCTGCTTGAATGGTTTGGATGAAAGTGTCTGATAAGCATCTGCGTGTTTGACGGACTCTGAGCGACAAGGCCCTTCTTTTCTGGGTCAGTGTGACAGTGTGAGCTTCCCCAAGGCCTGATTACTCCGCCGTCCGGCCCGAGACCCTGTCCCGCTCTCTCTCCTGCTGTAATCACAGACCTTCCACGGAATGTGTCCCAGATTTGAGAAACATCAGGGATTAAGCGTGTGGAGCCATGACCGCTCTGTCCCAGGCCTCGTGCTGAAACATAAGAGTGACAGGGTGGAAGAAATCCCACTTGCCAGCTGACCCCGATATCGCTCTAAGGACCCCTGGCACGGGTGTCCTGTAAATTGCCCGTTCTTCATATTTTGCCTGGATGATGGGGGAGGCGGTATACAACTGTGCCGGGAGAGGAAACTCTGATTAACACTCCTATCTAGATGCCCCCTGTGCCAAGATCTCCCTTCTTCCACCTCTGTTCCCTCCTTACTAGGGTCCCTTCCCAGCATACCATACAGTCACTATGAGAGAGTCATCTGGCCAGTCGCGTTGCTTGTTTGAGTCAGACCTCAGTGTGATTACCTCATGCACATCAGCTTGCAGTTAGCCAGTTCACACACCTGCTCATTTGCTTAAGCAGTTAATATTCATACAGAGGTGTGACTGTTTTTATCGCACTATAATCTATAATAGATGCCAGTCCTTTTCTGTCAGTGAAATTAAATTCCAGTATGATGAGTCCTTTTCAAATATTTTTGTTTCCATAAATGCAGATGTTGTGCACCCATGTCCGTCCATCCACTTATCCAGTGCAGGCGGGGGGGCCCGGGCCCTTTCCCCCCATGTCCATCCATCCAGTGCAGGCGGGCAACTTCCACAGGAAGTTCAAGCCGCGGAACTCACACTAACACACAATGGGCAATTTGGGATAGCCGTTCACTTGACTACAAATTTTTGCACTGCAGAGTATCCACATAAAACATGGAAGTTCTGCATTCAGAGCAGGGGTGAGATTCGAACCCCTGACACTTGCAGTGTCAGGCTGCAGTGCTGCTCTATTCGCCTCTCTGCTGCCCTCTGTGTATTGAATAGTTAAGTGTGTTATTGACAATACATAAGAGGAACCTTTGTGGGCGAGTAGATGCCAAACACTGATGTTTCAATTACATTCTGACACCCTGAGACTTTTCTAACATCAGCATCTTCTCTGAGCGGATGACGGCGCTGTTCTTTTAGGAGGTTTGGCCCATTTTGCAGTTGGCACTGGAGTGAATAGTTTCCAGATGTTCAGACATGCCTCTGCGCACCTTTTGTCAGTTGAGGTAACTGTCACTTTTGTCCCCAAACTCCCCAGCTGGTGATCCGGGTGCACATGTCGGACGAGAGTTCCAAGACCATGATGGTGGACGAGCGCCAGACCGTCCGGCAGGTTCTGGACAACCTGCTGGATAAATCCCACTGTGGCTACAGCCCTGACTGGTCGCTGGTGGAGACCATTGGCGAGCTGCAGATGGGTGAGTGTGGAGCGGCTGACCATCTGGCGACTGCACGGGGAACACGCAGCGACCATGCTGTGACTCATCAGATTAAACTGTTGGCACAATTGCAGGGCTGCAGGGGCTGGGATAGTTACTCCTCATAACCTATTGCTGAGTAGATTCAAGTCAAGCACTTGTATACGTCTGATAAGAAACTTTGAAAGAATGTGTTGCATTTTCCTGATGGGGGGGGGGGGGGGCAATAGAGAGGGTGTTAAAAATCAGTTCCCCCCCCCCCATCACCCCCGCTGAGCCGGAATTGCACAGAATGGCCATTTATGTGTCTCCCAGCTCATCACACCACAGTGAAGACCCTGTTTCACCCCCCCCTCCCTTTTTATTTAGGCTATTCATCTGCAAACAGTGCTCCCATCCATGGGGGTCATCCCAGCACAGATTAGCATTAAAAATGAATGACCCCCCCCCCATCAGTGCCTTTCACAGGCTATCAACAGGATTACTGACGATTATACTTGCACTCATCTATGGGGGAGGGGGGTCGTATTTCATTCCCTTCCGGAGGTTCCCGGATTGGGGGTGCCCTTACAGACGCCATGACGATCGGGTCAGTGGGAGGAAACTGAGACCCTCAGGGTTAGATGGTGGCTTCTTGCTTCTCCCCAGAAAGGGCGTGTACACCAGCCGACAGGGGGACCCATCAGCCAGACCGCAGGACTGGCCTGGGGTGTCGTATCCTCCTGGCTGGACTGTGACACCGGTTCTGGATTTTGTATTGTCGTGACACTCTTTATCTGAACTATGAGAGAAATCAGAGTCCTGGCAAAATAGATGTTAAACAGCACACAGGTTACATAATGTTGTTAAATAACAAGACTCTCTGCGGCGTGTCGTGTTTTCGGGGTGAATTATCAGTAAAGTGCAGTCCGATGACATGACACACAATCCCCGCTGTTCGGATCTCAGCGTGTGAGACTCATCGCATATGAGGCGTCATCGTGTAATCCCGGCCTCCGTGCGTGGAACCCGGTTCCTCTGACCCCCTGCTCATTTGGCAGCTCTCCTGCACACAGGACATCCTTCCGCCTCAGATCTTGTTTGGTTTGAAGCCTTTCTCTACGTCGTACTTCTTGTGTGCGGCTGGCTCTGCAGGGCTAGATTAGTACCCAGAAGGATAATGAGGGTGTCGATGAGCGAAATGAAGACGTTTGCGAGCAGCTATACTGTAATCATTCAGATCATTCTATACTGTAATCATTCAGGTGTGCTCACATTTTCCCCCTCGCCACTGAAGGGATTTGGCCGTCATTAATACAGCGCCCCCTGGAGGCAGAGACACACCATTGGAAGTTGGTATTACATGCTAGTTTTGTTGATGCTGGGCTGCACTGTGGCCAGACCGTTTAGTGCTCTGTGGTTCTGTGTGCCGCTGACCTCCTAGTAACCGCTCCGCTGTGCCTTGTGTGTCCTACTGCACTGTTATTACGTTATATTTTTAATCTTCATGCCCCCCACCCCCTTGCCTGCGTGTTATAAAATAGCTTTACTAGTGTTGTAATTAGCAGTCATCCACACAGCACCCGCCAGAATGATGGGGGAGGGGTGAATTCCAAAGCGGGGTGAAAATATGGCAGGGGGCGGAAGGGGTTACATTAACCCCAGCGCCTTTGCCCTGCCCCGAAACCCCAAAGCCCTTGTCGAGGCGGTTCTGAAGCTGACCCAGGTTATGAGGGGACCAAACACCCTGGTCAGCGTAGTTTGGGCCTGCAGTAAAACTGCCAGCCAGGAATTTGGGGGGGGGGAGGCAGGGTTTCAGTGGCTCAGTGGCTCAGTGGCTGGTCCGTTTGTCTATATAAGCAAAGGAGCTTTTTTTCCCCATTAAAGCAGTAGACTTGTGAGGCTGTCCTGTGTAGGGGATGGAACCATGTATCACAGAAATGGGCAGGAGGTTTATTTGGATAAAAGCGGGGCGTTTACTGGGGTTAATGGCGACTCTGTAGGGATGGGATAGACTACATACATCAAAGAGAATGAGAGGAAACGGCAGAGCCTGAAAAGAAAATTACAGGGGCCACCAGCAGCCTTGAGTGGCCTTTTGGTTGAATCACTGGGGGTGGAAAAAGCAACAAACTAATTTGTAAACGTTTCAGGGAAAGAGGATCAGGTGGGACCCTGGTCACATGACTGAAGAAGGCCACACCCACAGAACCTGTTGTTAGTGCAGAAACTAATAGAATTACGTTGAACAAGCTACTTTGCATGCTGGGGGGCACTGAGGAGCAGCATTTTACTATAGACTTGCCGTGGCTCACAGGAGTTTTACATGCTTTAAAAAGTTTCTGAGGGCAGAATGAAAATTTATTGGTTTAGATAGATAGCCACTCAGATTGTAGAGGTGCGTCCCAGCAGCTAGTGGAGGTAGGACCAACCAATCAGATGTCTTGTTACTGCCTCCTCTATTTGCTGGCGCTAAAACCCCCACGAGCCTTGCCGTCAATATCCTTGCCGCAAGGCAAACGGTTCTTGTCTCTCCCTCAGAGCGGATCTTCGAGGACCACGAGAACCTGGTGGAGAACCTGCTGAACTGGACCCGGGACAGCATGAACAAGCTGATGTTCATCGAGCGCATCGAGAAGTACGCGCTCTTCAAGAACCCTCAGGTGAGGCCGCCGGGAAGAGGGAGAAGAGGGGGCCCGCTGCTGGACCTTCCAGTGCGTCATCTTCCGGCCTGAAGGGGCGTGAGGTTGCCGCAGTGACCCCGGTAATGGCGTGGCGTCATTCAGCACGATCCCAACGAGCTCTGACGGCGGCTGTGGGGCGAGGAAGCTCTCTGATTAAGCGAGACGAGTGACTCGGAGCCTGTAGTGCGATACTCACTGTCTTCGATGCCTCCTCTCTCGTAGAACTACCTGCTGGGGAGGAAGGAGACCTGTGAGATGGCGGACAGGAACAAGGAGGCGCTGCTGGAGGTATGAGAGTGACGACGGCGAAGCGGAGCTTGGAGGGAGCGCGCTGCCGGGCCGCCGATGATCCTCCGCCTGTGTCCGCCCCGTAGGAATGCTTCGGGGGCAACTCTGTGTCAGTCCCAGAGATGGAGGGGGTGCTCTGGCTCAAAGAGGATGGGAAGAAGTCCTGGAAGAAGCGTTACTTCCTGCTACGCGCCTCCGGAATCTACTTTGTGCCGAAGGGCAAAGCCAAGGTGAGACCCACCAGACATACGCACACACACACACACACACACACACACACACACACGTGTATACAGGGACACGCATGAGATACATCCTTTATCTGTGCACGAGCGCATCATGAGTCGCATAGTAGAGTATCACTGCTTGCTGCTCTCTCTATCTCTCTCTCTCTGTCTTTCTCTCTCTGCATTACTGGATGCTAATGGGGTTGGGGTCCCTCGAGACCCCTCAGCACAGATGTGTCCCCGCACCCCAGACTGACCTGGGGTTACTGGACAGTAGGGCAGCACGTTCGCTAGGGAACCAGCCGGCGAATGAATCCCCCACTCTGGAATTTCCTGTTTATAGATGTAATGATACGGGGCTCCGTGGATCCGGGCCAGCCCGCCTCTGGCTCCTCGTCCCGGGATGTAAGCTCTAGGCCCAGATGGTCACCTTCTCGGTGTCCCCATGACGACAGATGACACGTGACAGCGGTGGTGTGATGCTGGCGTGCAGGTTGTGTCCAGGGCCTCGTCTAAAGGTGGTTCACACCCTGCACTTCTCTGTGCCGACCAGTATGGGGCGCCATAGAGCACAAAAAAAGCTGTCGCGGCACAGGAGGCTCACAGTGTCACAAAGCCATCATGAGAGGTTTCCCACCGCTCTGGGCACGGACATGAAACAGGAGACACAAAACAGAAACTTAGCAAGGAATACCGTCAACATTACAGAAACACTTGGGGTAACCCAAGCAGGCAGCCTATTGGTTGAGGAAGCAGGCACCTTGTAAAGAGAAGGCGTTACCTGGTGTTACCTCAGGGCTTTTGTACCTATGATGCTGCTCCTTAATCCAAACATGTCCAAGAACCCCGAAGCACTTTAGCTAAGCTGTGTGATAAGATGGATGCCGGACTCTCTTGCGGGTATCTGCACACTGACACATGGATGCTCGGTACAGCCGAGCACTGCGTGAGCTGAAGTCCTCCGACTCTGAGCGTCCAGCAACATATGCTTCATTGGCTCTGCTATTGCACACTTCCTGTCACTGTTTCGTCCAAGCGGTTGCGTCCGATTCAGCTTAGCTCCACCTAGTGGACAAGTGAGGCTTGGCATTGTCAGCATGTTGGCCATTGTTCAGCCCAGGGGTTTGTAATCTCTAATAAACCAAGGACTAACAAGTGAAAATAGACCAAATAGGCACCCCCTCCACAAACTAGGAACTAAGGATCAGGAGGGACTTAAATTCTTCGTCTGTGGGGGGGGGGGGGGGGGTATCATTCCGATCCGCGTTGGGGGGAGCTTCAGGGTGATCATGTCATTTTAAAATCATCTTCCATAAGAAAACAATCTCTGTGTACAAACTATTGCACCATTTTTGCATGCCTGGGGGAGTTGAGCAACCCATTGGCCCTGAAGTCTCCCACCATGGGGTTCTGCGCGTGGTTTTCTGTCGCTGATACGGATTAGCTTCTGGTTCACCGCATCTGTTGTTGCCTTACTCATTGGCTCTCTGGGCCAGTCTCGCTGCAGAGCTTGCTGTGTCAGACTGAAGGGAGAGTGTTTAGTTAATGGGCCTGCTTTAATCTTCTATTAACTGCACGCTCAGGCCCCACATTCCCTGCGCGCTCAGGCCCTGCATTCCCTGCATGCTCAGGCCCCGCATTCACTGTGCTCAGACCCTGGATTCGCTGCTCTCTCAGGCTCTGCATGCATGCAGCACTGATGCGTGTCACCTCTCCGCACCTTGTCAGGCCTCCAGGGACCTGGCGTGTTTCCTGCAGCTGGATCACGTGAACGTCTACTACGGGAAGGATTACCGCAGCAAGTACAAGGCCCCCACTGACTACTGCATGGCCCTCAAGGTAAGACGGGGGGGGGGCCACAGTGTTCCCCTGTGCGTCACTGTGGTACCGCTAGCCCTACACCGGAGGAATGTGCGGCAGGCCACAGCCAAAGCCTGACTCCATGTTAATGTTCCTTCGGAGGAAACCGTGATGGAACTTGGACTAAACTGCAGACATATTTCTGCATGTTGTTTGCTATAGAAATATTTGTCAGGCCGTCCCTGGTGTCTGAGGACCGCCAGCATCTTGAGTTTATTAAGCGCAGAGACCTGCCTGGCAGTGCTGGGCTGTGGAGCACAGGCTGCTCTGCTGCAAACCAGCGACATACTCTACATCCATCCATCCATCCATCCATCCATCCGTGGTTGGTAGACGTGGAACTTTCAATGCTAAAATGTGAAAGGTTTAAAGAAAGGATTCACGTTTTCCTCTGTTTTTAGTAGTTAGTGCTGAGCATCTACTCCAGGGGTAGTTCCTTGACTGAGGCAGGTCTTTGGTAATGTATACCGTGCTTCTGGGGAGAGAGAGCAGTGCATCCTGGGGAAAAAAACATAAGCTGCTGCTATTACTGGAGGAGGAAGCCATTTACCCATCCAGTAGTAAATGTTCCTGATGCAGTTTTTCCAAAATTACAGTCCAGTATTGTAAAAACAGATGGAGAGGGCGAGAGGAAGGAGGTCTACTGTTCCATATTGTTTTGGTTCCTGGGCTGCTTTGTATTTTTTTTTAATCTGGAGGGAGATGAGAAAGAGAGGGGGGGGGGGAATGTCAGGATGAA
>JAODLC010000109.1:555295-577158 GCA_026781145.1 Hippopotamyrus pictus
CCCACTTGGCTTCTGATGAGCCACACCTGTTCCTGGTATTTACCTAAGAACAGGTGTGGCTCATCAGAAGCCGGGTATGATGGAAAACCTACTGGACGGTAGCTCTCCAGGACCGGAGTCGGAGACCCCTGCCTTAAGCTTTCCCCTCATTCCCCCTCTGTCAGAATGGCGCCTGACCCTGACATTTGTATTTAAATGCTCAGTAACTGGAACAGTTACTGATTACTACTGCCCTCATATGTTTATTGTTTCTTTAAGTAAAGAAGTGAAAGTGGAGGGCATGAGAAGCACAGGTCAGTGTCCCGATTCCATCCAGAGAGCCGCCAGCTCCATCAGCTCGCAGACGGAATGATCTGCGTCATGGGAGAGTGGGGCAGCTTGACTGGAGCAGAGTCCTCGTAGATGCTCTGCTTTTCTAGACCATTTAAATAACATTACACAGCAAAGGCTTACCGATCATGTCTGACAAAAGACTGAGAGGCTTGCTCAAATCAAAACCACGTCTCTGAAAAGGCGTCCTCAAATCTGCCAAGACGTTATGGCGATAAACAGGGACATACGGACACGGTCGTCCATGGCACAGAAGCTGCTCCGGCATCACCGACTGCCATCTTCTGCTGTGAGCTCCGCCCCCAGCACAAGGGCCCTTTCAGGATCACCGAAAAGGGGGAGGAGAGAGAGCAGAGCCTTACCACTCGGGGTTATCCGTATCTCATTTTTAACTCTGCTTCCTGCACCACGGCCCTTATTATCCGCCTACTGTCTTGACTTTGAGAAACCGAACGCACCAGGTGGGGGAAGAAGCGGGTTTCCTCCTACATGCGGCGCCACCTATGTTTAACCCATGCTTTGGCTGACACAAAGACTTCAAGGACCAGATTATGAGCAGAGGTGCGTAGTTCAGGTCCAGAGAGTAAAAGTCCAGACTAAGATTTTACTTCAACCATCCCGTTGAGTATTTTGTGATAAGGTTGAGACTCTTTATATTCAACTGGTTGGTTGAAACAAAATCTTGGTCTGGACTTCTACTCTCTGAACCTGAACTTCTGATTAAAAGAAAAGAAAGTAAAACAACATTTAAAACACCTATTTAAACATAAAAACCACAATGTGACAACATATCAAGCACTGAAAGATAAGGTGGAACGAGGGGGGACGTTGCATCCTTATCAATTACAGCATCGCCAGTCGAGGACTTAGGCCCTGACCTAAGGGGGTGCAGGGGAGGCAAAGGGGGCATTTTGGGAACCTTGTATTACTCTCGGGCATGTGACACAGTGGGATCAATAGGTTTCATCTAATTATTCAGCACTTCTCTTGTCCTGGGGAAACTTCAATTTTACATCCAGTTCTCACCCTCCAAAATGACACTGCTAATTTGCAAATTACAAATGGCATACAAGCTGCTGAGAGGGTAAGCCTGCAGTGTCCCTCCTAGGCTCGAACTTTCGGTCTTTTGCCAGTCCACAGTATGTACCACAGCATCAGACAGACAGACACCAGCAACAAAGAAACAAGCCTCAATACTAGTGTTCCTGTTTTTATTTAAAACATAAAAAAATCCCTGCATAACATAGGAGGAAAGCGTTTAGTCTCAGGATCTACTACCCCAGGGAACAAATGTGAGAACTTCACACAGCCTTCGCCGAATGAGTCACACGGCTCCTTACTCCAAACCAAACAACTCCGTCCAGCCTCTCTCTCCACCACCCCCAATCTCTCCACCCCCATCAAAAACATCAAGGAGGAGGATATCCTAAGGAGGGCCCCCCAGACACACCGAGCTCACAGTCCCCCCTCCCTAATTCTAGCCTGAGAAACTCACTGTTTTTAATAGCAGTACTACATTAAGACAACTGACTCAATCAAGAGCTTGATAATAAAGTGAACTGCGAATTTTGGTGTTTTAGCATCTGCATTAAAATAAAATTAATCTCTAGGACTGGAACTAGCTATACTGGAATGGACGCAGACTTAACCCCCAGTCTCCTGTCTCTCCCACTACAGTGAGATGCTTTGGCTGAGACTTTAGCCTAGAGAGCCAGGTCCAGCAAAGATCCCAAGTCCCCATCCAGGCAGAGGCGTCGGGCCAAAAACCTTGCAGTCTGGAGAGAGAAGGGTGGTTCCCCCAAAAACAGATGCACCACACATAATCTCAGTATCACTCCACTCACTCTGACTCTGACCACCGGGGGGAGTTACAGGGTGATTTTAAGTAGGAAGAGGAGCACCAGGAAGTCAAAGGTACTTGCCACCACAACAGAGTCCTGCTCTTCTCCACATGCGAACTGAACAATGAATGCATCAGCCCACTACTTCCCATTCTCAGCCCTGATAACCCTGCTGAGCTAGAGCAGCAGTATGTGGGTTGCTAATCTCACCGGTACCTCCTCCTGACCTTTCAATAGGTCAGCTTCCACCGCTACTCTGCCTGGAGTAGGCTAAAATGGTGCTGACTAATTGAATGGCAAGAATTTTTATCGCAATAACATTATGACCCTCAAGGGCTGAAAAGGTGACTTGACTTAGGTCAGTTACTGATTCTAAACAGCAAGAAGTCACTACATTCACTCACACCGGGCCAGCCCTGGAAGACAAAATCATAGCACTGGTATAAACAAACCGTGCATGGGGGTAGGCTAAGGCTAACTGCTAACATGGGGGGGGAGCTCGTAAAACTGCTCACAGCTGTTGCGATCTGCGCTGCTTCATCCCTCCATCCCTCCCCCTTCGGGGAACAACTCCCTTAACCGTGCATTCACTACTCCGTATGGCCTTGTCTCGGGACCGTGCTCTCATTCTTAAGGTCGAGACGTTTACAAAGAGGAACAGGGGGTGAGAGGGAGGAGGACGAAACACAAAGGCAGCCATCTATAATCAGCCCTAACTTGACAGAGTGTTTTTCACTCTGCCCAGCGTGCCCAGAACGCAAGTAAGCAAAGTCTTCAGATTTTATTCTGAAGGTGATGACTGGAGCGAAACTCCCTGCAGTGGAAGTCTGCCCCCAATTTGTGAGGGGATGGGAGGACTCTATGCCACAAACGCGCAGTCTGCCGTAGGAGGCGGCTGCCACGTGCTGGGCCCCCTTCCCAGCGATGGTCACCCACCCCATGGGCTCCGCCACAGTCTCGCCAGTGTGTGTTGGTGTGCTGCCTGCCAAAGGCCAGAGGTATTAAAACTCCTGAATGCATTTCCTGTCTACGGCACTCAGAACAGCAAGCTCGTGGTCTTTTCTTTGGAGAGTACTCTGAGAAAGAAGACAGCCCCGATTACGTCACACTTGCACCAACGTCAACCGAATGGCGAGGTAGAAGGCAAGCCCACAAGAAGGCTCACGTACCATCATGTCCAGGACACAACTATCAGAAAAGCTCAGTACATTAATGGTTAAAACCTGTCCTGTGGAGGAGACCACCTCTGGCGACAGGGACTTACAGAGCAAGACCAAATCTGTGCTTCAGACCAGGAGGTGAAGGCTGAGGTCACAGCAGTATCACCACTGAGGTAAACCATGTTCTTCAGGTGTTCCTCCTAGACTGAACCACATTGTCCTGGCTGGCAGCTCACAATAAATGACAGCAGGATAACATGAGCATGACATTAGTGAGCAACCCTAAGGTGTGACTGGTGTGGGACCCAATAGCAGACGTAACAGCATTAAAATGTCACAAAAACAAACCTTGGCTATATCATAATTTAAGCCATAACCAAGAAGAATGAAATATTAGCTTCAATGAGGGCCAGGTAATGAAATCGGCGATAGGGATTGTAAGGCTTGCTCCAAACGGGACAGCAGACAGAACCACGACATGGAAAAAAAGGGAGAGGAGAAACAGTGGAAAGGATTTAAAAAGCAAAATGGGACCGTTTCAGCTTCAGCACAAGGGAAACTCAGGAAAAACAGTTGTCGTGTCTTAAGAAGAGCTTAAGACACGTGGGGGTCGGGAAAATCTACCATTGTGGTCTGCAAGCTCGCGGAAAAACAGCAGCCCACTCAGCATTAAACAGCAGATAAAGTCAATGAATAAGCCCATCACCTGTCTGGGCCATATCACAGCACATCCACCCCCTCCCTGTCTTAAAGGAATGCATTATACTTGCGACCAATTTACAATGAGCATCCACATTTACTTAGCTAGCATTTGTATCCATGGTGATGTGCGATTGTACCCATTTATACAGGAGGATATTACTTAAAGTGACACAGAAGAAGCAGGATGCTAAAAGGTACTTTAGCAGGGCCACCCTCAGGAAACCGACTGGAGTCCCTGTGCTTCATCACCATGACACAGCATCCTTCTAGCCAAAACTAACATCGCCTTCGTCATATTCCTTATTTCTGGGCTGTGTCAGAAACAGGTTACGACTCTCCCCAGTAAGTGATGCACCTACAGCCAGATTCTACAGGTAACCGGACTCGCTTTTACAGGTTTGTCTGAAAGCAAGAAGCCGTAATAAACTGGGGCCCTGCTCTCATCACCCGTTTGAAACGTTTGGCCGGCTGCCAGCTTGCACGGCAGCAGTCCGTGTCCCAAACACGCTGCGGTCGGCATGCGTTGCTGTGGATACAGGGCACGCTAAGCAAACAGGTTATTGGTGGCATCTAAGCAGATACAGGACAGGAACTACTCATGCCTTTAGAATCGCTTCAAGGGTAGACGAGTCCTGAATTTGAAGAAGTCATTTCCCTCTCGCCGCTCTTTAACAACGTGTTTTCACTCACAGAACCAACTGGACGTTTTTCTTTATTGCACCCCCCTCCATAAACACCGCAGCGCGTGAAAATCCCAGGAGGGTGGCCGTTTCCGAGATGCTGGAATCGCCACGCTTGGCGTCAACAACCGCCGCACGTCCAAAGTTGCGTGACGCATCCTAGCCATGCTAATGCTTAGCTGCACGGCAAGCAAGCCTATCTGCGCGCTGCTAGCATTCAAATGCAGAGGCGCGATTCAGCGTCTGGAGCAGCAGGCTACGTGGCTTCGGCAAGCAGGCGTACCTGACAGACTGACCAGTGAGTCTACATCTGACAATTTAATTTCATTAGGCAAATGGCCGCATAACCTAAGCATCCAGTATCACACAAATGAAATTAAAGAATGTAATTCTGTGTCAAAAATACAAGAGTTTAAATGTGTCTGCAATGGTTTGTCACCAGGTTTTGGTGCAATCCGATCAACAAAATTGATCTGCCATGCCACAAACATTCTGAGACACAGGCTTTACAGCTGTTCTATTAGCCCAGGTATGGAGAAGTTGGTGCAGGGGAGACCAGCTGCACAGACAAAGGACAGCTGGTTCAGGTGAATTTTCAGGAGAGTATCCTTCCTTTAGAAACCCCTGATCACACCCCCCCCCCCTATGAAGAAAGCAGAGTAGAGGAGATGACAAACACATGTGTCCAAGCGGGATACATTCCGGCCTGCAGACTTCATGAAGACACACCCTCTATAAACCATGATTCATGTTAAAAGAGCTCACTGCAAAGCACTGGGTTTGTGCTGCCTACTCATTAGTAGTAGCAGTCAACATGTACATAGCTGCTTATCATCTAACCAATGCAACTTAGTTCCTAACCATATTTCAAGCTGAAAGTTTCACCAGAACGATTCAGTACCTCGATCAAGGTACTACAATCAGGTCTCTTGAAACAGAAACCTTTAGACTAGAGGTGCATGACCTCAGCCACTTAATTATCCATTATCTTAGACTCAGGTAATGTTCTTCGTCATGTAGTTATGAGTCTTGCATCTTGTCAGGGGGCAGCTCACAACATGCATCAACAAGTAGTTCATGGTGACTGCCCTTCAACCAAGATCCAGATGATCCACACGTAGACTAGAGATTTTCAGAACTGGCCATTTTTTGGATTTCAATCATCTACTCATAACAACACTGGAAAATGTCACTCAGAGAGCTGAAGGCACCGCTTTCGCTCCCCATCAAAGGACTGAAGGCCCAGACCAGCTCATAAAGCAAGGTGCCAACTATGCAACAGCTTGTGATGATTATAGTGGGAAGGCAGTCAAAGACTCACCCACCCCAAAGGGAACAGAACAATGCCCACTCTTAATGTGGACCAAGGACCAGTGCTCCCTCCGGGTCTGCCTGGTGTAACCTCTACATGTCTAAGGTATTCAAAGGTAGAAATTTAGTAATTCAACTTTCTAACACAGGAAGTAAAAAAGAGGAAAATATAGGCAACATACAGAAACAGGATTATAAAAATCTAAAAAAGTCAAAATGGAAAATAAGCTTAACAGAAAGGCAAATGGAAAAAACAGGGTTTGCGGTTCTGTGTCCTTGCCAAACATCTGATCTGCAACAGGTTTCTAAATGTTGTGTAAGAGCAATTCCATTTTAAAACATGTAACAGTAAAAAATTCTGCTTTATTTGTTACACTTTTATCCACATTTATTTAGAATTTGTAATTGTTTCCACCTTGCATCCATCCTCCAACTTTGTATCTGGTACAAGGCTGCACACTATTCACACCTACCAACTGAAACAGTGTTGAATGCACAAGTTTAACAACTGATTCCTTAATATATTCCTATAAAGGAGAGAAATGGTCAGTGATGAATCAGCACAGATCAATGGAAGGCCTTCCACTGACATCAGAGGTAATCTGCTTCTCATAAAAATCAATCCACCGCACTTTTGTGTTAAAGTGAACCGTGCCTTTGGAAGCAATTCTCATCGACATGCCACATGGCAAATCTCTCACCTGACACAAAGAGGTTAGAATGTCACCATGTCCACTGTAGCGCAGACCGCAACATGGCAGTGAGCTTTCAAGAGCATGCTCTCTCTCTCACGTACACACAATATAGCAATGGGGTGAGTCAGAGTCAGGCAGCAATGTGCTGATAGGTATCTCTTTGTGGCAACCCGCCCCAATTGGCCCTCTAATACAGAAATCCATTAACCTCTGGTTTTTCTATATAAAGTCCGTTTGCATGCTATATTAGGTACCCAAATTCCAATTCTTTTTCGCTCTACCTCCCATTCAGTCGATGAAAGGGCAGGGCCAGCCGATGTTCATGCTGCCAGTTCAAAGCCCTATTTCTGACCAACTTGCCGCATTGGAAACACCCCTCACCGTGACCCCAGTCTTAGCAGCGCACCAGGCCAGATGAACGTCTCCCAGCTCAATGCACTTGGGATGTCACGCAATTTGGTAACAGAAAAGATTATACGCCTGCTTGAGCATTAATAGAAAAGCATCATCACCTAGGGTCCAAGATTCACATAGATGGTGACTCTAGTCTAAGGGAAAAATCACAGAATAAAAATGACCAGACTGAATGAAAGCAAGACGCATTTAAAAAGAATTCATAAAAAACAGTGTTGTCAAAGTGCACATTTCGGATTTCACTGCCACATCCCTAACCATAGATATCTATACACCGGTGACTGAGACCATGAATGTACAGGTTTTCTGGAATGTTTTGGGAGCAATGATGACCTAATGGTTAGGAAAGCGTGCTTGTGATTGAAAGGTTGCTGGTTCGAGAACCAGCGAGGTACCGCCCCCAGGCACTGCTCCCCAGGTGCTTAATAATAGCCGTCCCCTAACCTAATGTCACAATATCACATACAAATTAAATGCAGAAGACACACTTCATTGCTGTGGTGTGTCAATGACAATCTTCACAATTAATCACTTTCACTTTGAATTCACAGCTAAATTGAAAGTGAAGGCATTTAATTTCCATATAGAAATTAAACATTAGTGATCTACCATGCTACGCTTTATTTACATATCATGCAATGTAAGATTACTGAATATTAAGCAAATATTAGTGCAACAACTTGACTGTTCACCAACCGTCATACAAGTCCCATATTTAAGAAACTTTGAGCCTATAGTTAGTTGTATATTGTTAATTATACTAAGGTTACGAGAGACATTTGGCAGACTACCGCCAATTACTTGGTAAACTGACACTTCCTCATTGCCAAAAAAATTCCCGGAACTTTTACCAGTAAATAACCCACAGATAGCTGTGTTTTCCGTCTTAAACGTGTGGCACAGAACAACCGCTATAGGTTAAGCAGTTAAACGCGACAGCCTGCAGACGCCCCGGGAAATACTGGGGCTCACAAAGGACATCGCAGTGCTAAGCAGCAGTCTGCTGCATTTTCTCACCAAACACTGATGAAACCTAAATGATTCTTCTTTGAAGTCGCATACAGAAATGCGTCAACGTCTGCTGAATTAAAGAATACTTTTTACTCTGGGAGGCGTCTTGCTAATCAACGTTTGGATTGGACTCCTGGAAAGTTGCAGTTCTCATTTATCAGATCAGATAGAGCGAGTAACCCCGTAATCATAATTACACAAGAAATAAGACGGTACCTCGAGGCGTCAGACCACGCTATATCAGCCCATGCTCACGTACATATGCAGTTACGGTCCGCAATATTTGTAATTTTCTACATATAGCTCAAACACTGCAGCTGATCAATATTATTTCAAAAGTAAATGTGGATGGATGGATAGATAGATATATCTATTTTATGGGCGTCACTTGAGCAGTGATTTTCGCCTTACGGCAATGACTTAAGTACAGATTGTACAATCCGAATCGACCATTCGTAACAACCCCCCAGCATGTAATATATACATCGCAACAAAGTTAAAAGTGACCTTAAGCTCTCCGATGAATATGCACAGCGGCGAATAATAGAAGGAGCGTCATTTATTAGGCTGATAAAACTTAAGGTGCAGAAAAGTCCGATTCATTTTGTTGAGAAAACAGGCGGGCCGCATCTAGATGCAACCCGCCCAGCACCGATTCCACATCATCGCTAACCAGTTAACTACCCAACAGGTATGGTTAGTACCAGAGTACACAGGTACTGTTACCGTTTAAACTTCATCAATTAAACCCAACTAATTAGGGTAATGAAGCCGGTCTGAATTAGTCAAAGTTAAACATCATTCTCAAGTAGATAACTAGCTGGCTGGAAATAAAACCTAACCCAACTGGAACCCTCAGCTGAAAGGTTTAACACGTTAAGTTAAATTTCCACGAGAGTCGAAAAACTACAGCCAATATAAAATACGGAGCGAGCCTGTGGGGCTGCCGGATCACTGGCGAGAAAATGAGGAGGGGTCCGAGCAGGGGACGGTATACGGGGGAGTGACCGGCGAGGGAAGGAGAGGCACCGGCGGAGGACGAGCGCCGGAGCGCATGGCCCCTGGGAGCTCCGCACGGCGGGCAGCGACCGGACCCAGCGCCGGTCATGCGCTTCCCCACCTCAGCTCCCGTGCGAGCAGCCGCCGTTCTCGGCTCCTTTTTACCTGGATGTAGTTGCTTTCGCAGTACTCCGCAACCCGCTCCAGGTTGGTGAAGCTGTCCAGTAAAGCCCTCCGACCTGCCGGAATCTCCTCTTCCAAAAGCATCTGCAACTCCGCCATCTTTACATGTTTTTCCTCCCCTCCCACTACTACTCCTCCTCCCTAATGCTGGAACTGAGGAGTGCGCGCTCTTCCCCGGGAAGCGCGCTCCCGGCTGGCATACGGGCGCGCTCTTCCACAGGAAGCGCTGGAGCGCGGCACTTCCTCCCGGCTCGAGGCTGCGCTGACATCTGGTGTCGAAGGAAAAACCAGCGCGAGCGAAGTTACCACC
This sequence comes from Hippopotamyrus pictus, assembly GCA_026781145.1. Lineage (NCBI taxonomy): Eukaryota > Metazoa > Chordata > Actinopteri > Osteoglossiformes > Mormyridae > Hippopotamyrus > Hippopotamyrus pictus. The sequence goes on from JAODLC010000109.1 coordinate 564,932, forward strand.
TCGCGTAGTAGTAATGCAAAAAAGTAATGCCAAACACTACTGCTGATGTAACGTGTCTGCGAGATAATTAACCCATCACCAAAATGAACATTTTGCTCATAACATTGTTGGCAGAATTGGAAAATCAGTAGTACTGACTGAAAACATTTAACAACTTAAAATTAAACAAAAACCGGTAATTTCTACACATGAATTAAGCAAGCACATCGCTGCACTCGCAAAGGTCAAAAGGAGTCTTAAGTGCAGCGTTGAAATCACTCCCCCAATTCCAATCAGAGTCCCCTTCTACTATAAACAGAAGTGCAGAAAACTAGAGGTAAATCTAGTAGCACCCATTTTAAAAAGCCCTAAAATACATGCATCCCATTAGAAACACGTGATTACCAGAGCGATAAGTTTTCGGGATGGTATCGATGTACATTTATACATAAATCTATGTTCTTATTTTGCCAAATGTTAAATAAATGGGGGAAAGTGAAGGTGTAGAACTGTTTATTATCAAAAGCGCTCAAATACAGTGGCGTACAAGTCAAAGTAGAGTGTTTTAAGAGCCATTCAGTTCATATTGTCAATAGCTGGAGCTGATATCAAAATGTGGAAGTTCAGATGAGCCATTGGTACAGAAGGTCCCGCAGAGACGATGCAAGCAGTGGCCTCCTCCAGCAGGTGCACCCTGGTTAAATTACTTACCTGAATTTCTTTTATCAAAATCCAATGTACTCTGAAATTAATCTTCATAAACCACTGTGGTAGCAGCCCTTTCCCCAAAACTAACATAAAATCCAACATCAGAATCATTTCCTGTTAAACTAGATCTAGAACAGGGGTGGAGCCTGAAGTTCTCCACACAGAGCTGTAGCGCAGGTCAGCCGCTAGCTTCTCTTGCTCAGTGTGACCCAGGTATCGTCCTTTGGGGTGGACACCAGCTCATATCTGGCCTCCACCACCTGTCTCTCAGCCTGGTGGAGTCGAAGCCTGCGGACCAAAGCGTTGAGGAGGACCGTGGCCACCGTGTATGCAAATCTGGGGGTAAAGAAACATCACACACTGCTCCATGACTTGGAGTGACTGACGAAGTCCTGCTGGCACTGTCAGATGTGCACTAAGGGGCCTCTCCTGCCACCCAAAGCTGCAAGCAGCACTGGCTTTTCGAAATGGTATTACCAGGCGGCCAAGACTGCTGAAATGTTAACTTAATAAAACTGTAAGCCATAGGTGTATTTTTGCCATCAATCTCAGCCATATGTCCTCTAAGTCTGACTAATAGCTAAACCTGCTCATGAATGATTAAGAGTCTGCAAAACTTTATTAAGGTTAATATAAAAAACAGATCAATCAGCTCTTCAGAATAAGTGCCAGTAAAAGACTGCTGAGTAGAAACACAAAGCATTGGAAATAAGACAACTATATCTGCCAAGGGCAGAAGTCATAGGTTTGGCAACAGATCAATTACTGCCCTTATTCCCACCGCCCATTTTTCATGTTTTTTTTTTTTTTTTTTTTACCTGAGCTCAGGACAGGTCTGGCTCCCGGAGAAGCCCAGCAGGGAAAAGCTCTTCCTCACTCCTTCCTCTTCAAATCTGTCTGGATTAAACCTTAATGAAAAGGGTGAGAACAAGCTTAACTACGGTTGCACGGGGAGTCACTGAAAGAAGCCATTTTAGGGAGTTCTACTTACCCAAAAATGTTCTGAGGGCAGAACGAAAAATTATTGGTTATCTCTCTGAACCAATCAGAATATGGAGTTGGTCTAAACAAGAGGCGGCGGGCCCAACCAATTAGAAGTCTTGGACACACTCCTCTGTATTCGGATTGGTTCTCTCTGAACCAATCTTTTTGTTCTGTACTCAGAACAATTTTGTGTAAGCAAAACTCTCACAAGCAAAATGATATAAATGTTAAAGTCAATGAGGAAAGTCTGAGCTGCTAAAAATGCCATGTTATACTAAATATAGCATAGTTGTATGGGTTTTGTGCTGACATTGTTAAAGCACATACACTACCTGTAAGGGAGAGCCCAGGTGTCAGCGTCTTGTAGGACCACGCCCAGAGCATAGATTACGAGAGTCTAAATGCAGACCAACACAGAGCATTATAAAGCAACCCCCAGAGAAAGGTGCCCCCTGCACACACACTGTCCTAGGGCTGGAAGGCAAGTAGTAGCTCTGGATCATGGAACTGAAAGCTGATTGCTTACTTAGTGGGCCATACTGGCTTCACAGGTATTACAGTCGTGGCCAAAAGTTTTGAGAATGACAATGCTGCTTCTGTGTTTGTATATCGTTTTGTCAGACGTTTCTATGGCATACAGAAGTATAATTACAAGCATTTCATACCTGTCAAAGGCTTTTATTGACAATTATATTAAGTTTATGCAAAGAGTCAGTATTTGCAGTGTTGGTCCTTCTTTTTTCAAGACCTCTGCAACTCACCCTGGCATGCTGTCATTCAACTTCTGGGCCAAATCCTGACTGATGGCAGCTTATTCTTGCATAATCAATGCTTGGACTTTGTCAGAATTCATGGGTTTTTGTTTGTCTACCCGTCTCTTGAGGACTGACCAAAAGTTGTCAATGGGATTAAGGTCTATGGAGTTTCATGGCCATGGACCCAAAATGTTGATGTTTTGTTCCCGGAGCCACTTAGTTATCACTTCTGCCTTATGGCACGGTGCTCTGTCATGCTGGAAAAGGCATTGTACATCACCAGACTGTTCTTGGACGTTTTGGTACCATTCTTTATTCATGGCAGAGCTCTTAGGCATAATTGTGAGTGATTCCACTCCCTTGGCTGAGAAGCAACCCCACACATGAATGGTCTCAGAATGCTTTACTGTTGGCATGACACAGGACTGATGGTAGCGCTCACCTTTTCTTCTCCAGACAAGTCTTTTTTCCTGATGCCCCAAACAATCGGGAAAAGGGATTCATCAGAGACTTTACCCCAATCCTCAGCAGTTCAATCCCTGTACCTTTTGTGGAATATCAGTCTCTCCCTGATGTTTTTCTTGGAGAGAAGTAGCCTCTTTCCTGCCCTTCTTGACACCAGGCCATCCTCCAAAAGGCTTGGCCTCACTGTGTGTGCAGATGCACTCACACCTGCCTGACGCCATTCCTGAGCAAGCTCTGCACTGGTGGTGCCCCAATCCTGCAGCTGAATCAACTTTAGGAGATGGTCCTGGCGCTTGCTGGACTTTCTTGGGTGCCCTGAAGCCTTCTTCACAACAATTGAACCTCTCTCCTTGAAGTTCTTGATGATCCGATAAATGGTCGATTTAGGTGCAATCTTACTAGCAGCAATATCCTTGCCTGTGAAGCCCATTTTGTGCAAAGCAGTGATGACTGCATGTGTTTCCTTGCAGGTAACCATGGTTAACAGAGGAAGAACAATGACTTAAAGCACCACCCTCCTTATAAAGCATCCAGTCTGCTATTCTAACTCAATCAGCATGACAGAGTGATCTCCAGCCTTGTCCTCATCAACACTGTCATCTGTGTTAACGAGAGAATCACTGAAACGATGTCAGCAGATCCTTTTGTGGCAGGGCTGAAATGCAGCGGAAATGGGTTTTTTGGGATTAAGTTCATTTTCGTGGCAAGGAGGGACTTTGCAATTAATTGCAATTCATCTGATCCGTCTTCATAGCATTCTGGAGTATATTCAGACTGCCATCATAAAAACTGAGGCAGCAGACAAAGTGAAAATTAATATTTGTGTCATTCTCAAAACTTTTGGCCAAGGCTGAACATACAGAGCATATTTTTCCTTTTCCATCTCAAACACGCCACCCAGATAAAGGAGCTTGAAGAGGTAAGGACATACTGGTCAGGTTCAGTAATCCCATAAGTAGGAAATTAATTAGCACTAATCGCATGCAATACCCTATATTAGAATACAACCTCTTCTCACAAGCTCACAAACTAACTCTTCCTGCTTACTGATAATCTAACTGTAACTATTAGACTGAGGGGTAATATTCCTGTTAGGGTGTCCGAAGGGCGTGGACAGGATTAATTATTAGTGTGAGGTAGACTGCTACATACACTTTAAGGACTGGAACAAGGATGTCTAAATGGTGTGTGTCATTTTAAGGGTATCATATGTAAAAATACAGACATCAACGTGTGTGACTTGCTTACTGACTGCTGCAATTAATTGAACAATCTCACTATCGTTTTTTTTATCCATCACAATCATCACAAACCACATCTGGAAGGCAGTTCAGTCTTGTAAACTGCACATGACTGCTGGGTTAGTAAGACTGTGCAGATGTGGAATGTTTAAACACAGAGGGAATAAAGGTTGCCGTCAGTGAGTTTGGGGGACAGGGTTTGGGGTAATACCTCTTTTGGAATGACATGCTGGTCTACTTTCCCCTCCACGTCCTGGAGCCGGGCTGCAACCGGAGTCAGTTTGGCGGTCCGCACGGTCTCGTTCAGAACCTGCCGGCAATACCTGTCATAGCAAAGACAAACATACTTTAGGGGTCTCAATAAACAGGGGGATTACACCCTGACCTCCGCAAGGTCACTCCACTACAGACCATGTTCCAGGTACAACTCAGGACTTACGTGAGCTTAGAAATATTTTCCAAGGAAAGACGTTCCTTCCCAAGGACCTCCTCCAGCTCCCTGTACAGCTTCTCCTGCACTTCCTCTGATGTCGACAGGAAGTGCACTGCCCAAATGCACACTGGGAAGGTATCAAGATACAAAAACCTTAGAATCTGATTGGCCAATACCGCTAAGACACCTACAGCTGATTGGTGCAGAATATAAGTGATATGTTACAAAGGTCTGGGCACTAGAATTACAGGGTGAACTAGACTCTCACAATTGGCAGTGATGACAGATCCAGCCAGGGTAAAGACCATGCTGTCCTCCATCACCTGCAGAAACAAAATGAAAACTGTCAAAACAAACTGTAATCTACATTCTGAATCTCAGCCAAATGTGCATGAAATACCAGTGTTCTTCAAGCAGTCCGGTCTGTGAGGTGCATGTGTTCCTTTGACAGTTTACCTGCCTCTCCGTAAGGTTGGCCTTCAGTAGAGCATCCACAAATGCCGGCTGACTGAAGTCCTTCCCTTTCCGCTCCTTCACCACAGATTTCAGCACTCCCTCCATCTCTGACAGAGCTGCGGAGCGCACGTCCACACACAGACATGACATTGTCAGTTGGGCCATTGGTGTAGTTTGGAATCGTGTGGCACATGTGTATAGGATAAAGCAGCTCACTCACCATCTTCAAAGTGCTTCTTGCGGCTGGAACTCTTCTCCAGAGATCCGTCCAGATACCCCTTTCCAATCTCCGACCAGATCTGCTGGCACCAGGAGATGAAAGTGTGAGGAAAAAGTATGAACCTCAACCCCAAAATGACTCAGGTGAACATACATGTACGGACCGCTTCGTGGTTCCTGCGGAAATGGATGACCTCCGCATCGTCACGGAAACGGTCACCCATGGCGAGCTGAGTGACACACTTTATGGCCAATCCCAGAAGGTGAGCACACAGGGGTGTGTGCTGGGACTCTGGAAAGGACTGCCACTTCCCCACAAGCTCCTCCACTAGCTAAGCACAGGAAAGGGAAAGGAGTTAAACCAAATCAGTATAAAAGTCTTTGAATTATATAACTTGGGGAGTTAGCTCGAGGTATGACACGTCTCACCTCAATTAGGCCGTAATGTTAAGTGTTGTGTTACTGATAATGTTTTAGTGAATTGTGTCTACTATGGCAACTTCTCGATACCTTAGAAAGAAGCCAGTGGTCGTGGAGGACATACCTTTAACAAGAGAGGGTAGTTTTTCTCCAGGGTTTGGTCAATGGCACTCTCATACACTTTCTTTCTCAATAATGTCTCCGTCACTCCCCCTCCCAGCCCTGACTGGTATCCCAGTAAGGATTTCAGCATCGTTTCGAAAGAATCCGCTGCGAGAAGGACACGAAAGACCCAAAAATAACAGAAACAGTCAATTTATTATTAAGAACAGTACAGCTTAAGGTAATACAATAAACAGTCACTTTATTCTTAAGGACAGCACAGCCTTTAGTAATACGATCTATAATCCACTAAAGCAATTTTTTTGTGCTCACTGGTACGGTTGGGGTTAATATGCTGCCGGAGTAGATCGACAGAGCCGAGGCTGACCACAGGTCGCCGGCCGAACCAGAAAGACGCTGCAGGTCCGAACCGATCGTGCAGGCTAACCAGGAATTCATGGAGGCTGCCCCTGTTCACTATGTCCTGCAGATTCCCATCCCTGGGAAAAAGGAAGTGATGAATGTTAAATGCATGTAGATAAATACATATGCACCGTCAAAAAATCTATTATTATACGTACTTCTCCTCTGTTGGAGTGAGCCCCGGAATCCCAGAAGCTGTTCTGGACGTCTGAAGTTTAAAATTTAACAATTACATAATCACTATAATATCAGAGAAACTTATGTACAGCATACAGCTTTAAGTTTGCTATTCAAGTTTTACCGCAAGGCATTTTAAAACTATTTCAGATTGTTAATTCCAAGCCAGTTTATTATGAATGTAAACAGATAACGATGCCCGTTTTACAGATACAGATTTAAGGAAGTCAACAACAGCCTGACATTCATGAAACCTTTGCGGCAATAATAATATAGACAGAAAGAGGTTTCCGTGACAAAAAGCTAGTGAACAGGAGATCGGGCTTGATTCTCAGTCATTCTTCTGATCCTGTCGTTTTAGTTAGGCGTTTCCAGAACCTTACCGGGTACAAGTAGAGAACTGCTCCGACCAGGATAATCACAAACGTCACAGCAAAAATGGCAAAGTCCAGCATAGTTATTTCAGTCAAATTACAATTAAAACTGCGAGAGCAACAAAGTCCTTTTTTCTAAACCAACACGTACCACGTCTACCACTAATTTTTGAAAGTTCGATGATCTATTAACTGGTCTTATTAAGACCACACCAATACATTGCCGATCATATCGATTATTTCCCAATAGAATAGCGGATTAAGGAGCAGGAAGCAAGCGTGCCCGAAGAGTAAACAAAACTTTGCCGCAAAACCGCGGTTATTCAGATGTTTGTATGGTAATGCTAGAATATCCAGGATGGCCAACTTGAAATGTTTCGTTTGTGGAGAGAGGTTGATGCCCACGCAGTTATGTGACTGTAAGGCTCTGACGAAATCATTGTCACACGCGTTATTTGCCTCGATAGTTTTACACAACTACACACGTAATACGTGCTTTAAAACACACATCCTGATAATTCTGGTTTGTTAAGACTAATAAAGTGAGGGAACGCTGTTTTGTAAATTACAATCATTGCTGTGAAAAACTGACCATAAATTAATTCAAATTGATTATTTATACGTGTGTGTGTGTGTATTATCTCGTGTTTCCTCTTCGTACATGTTGTCCTCCAGATGGTAACAAGATCGTCGAAATAGACAAATAAAAAATTATGCATTCACTCGATGTATTATTATTAGCCAACATTTGTCAGCTGTCAACTTATTCGATTGCTGCTTTCCTAAAATACAAATCTGTGTCAATAACTCCCCGCAAACAAAAAGCCCAGTAATGTATTATTGTGTAACGCTTATGGTATTTTCACTCGTTTTAGAATTTTGAGTATAAATTTAAAAATGAGGCTGTATGTTATCATCCGTAGGTGAATTGCCATTTCTAAACTGCCCAGTGTGCACCGTACGATGACATGTTAATTCTGTCCCCACTGCCGGGCACAGGCTCCATGCTCACCCTGACAGAATACTGGATAAGTGGTTATGAAAACAGATGAACCTTACAGAACTATGTGTTCAGTTTAGCATGCTTCGCGATACTGTGATATTGTTTTGGTCATTTTATTTTCCTGGCTGGTAAAGTTAATGTGGTAAATGCAAGATAATACTGACACAAAACTACAGCTTAAAAATTAGGACAATACTGTATTTTTTAAGAGATTTACTTAGTGCAACAAAAAGCATATATACAGTTTACAGGTACAAAAATAGTTTCTTAAAAGCACCAGAATAAACACCTTGGGTAACAGCCAAACCTTTATATCGTTTCAGCGATACGCTGAGGAGCAAGTATTTAGAATAAGGTGGAAATGATCTAAAATGGGCAAGAAGAAAGCTGGACAGGAAACTCCTTCAGGCAAGGACCTCTGGTTTCTCTTCCTGTCTTATGCAGCCGTCCACATCCATTGCCAATAAGAATTCTGCCAGAGAAAATTAAATTAATAAGAGTACCTAGTTATATTTTACCTGGAGCTGGGATAATATACAAACTGGAGAAAATACACTGGTCATATTTTCAGCATTAGTAGAGAACATGCACAAATTCATACACAGCCAGTTCTACCCAAACCACAATCATCACCATCCTGCAGTGCCCCACTGTGTCCTCCAGAGGGAGCACTCACCCTCAGTGAAGTCCACATCATGTCTAGTGGAGATTAAGATCCAGGCCAGACTGACCAGTACAGCCACCACTAGGTTCACCACAATCCAGGGCTGTAGGACTTGGTGCTCGGAGCCTGGGGGCCTGCAGAGACATTGGTGCACCCACCTTCACATGCAATTACACTCCCATGCACTGATGCACTAAACTACAGGACAGTACTATGCTGCTTTATCAGTCTTTACTTAGTTTAATCCAATAGGAACTAACAGAAAGTGGATTACACCAACAAATACATGATAATCCCACCCATTCATTCAAGCTTCTACCACAAAGCACAGTTAAAATAACACATAATGGCTGGAAAAGGCCATCTGCACTATCCTTGTTGTGCATCTGTCTGCCAAATTTCAACTGTTCTGGATCTTTGTGAGTAGGACATAAGCACTGAAACAAATCACCTGGACTTCCCACTCATCACTGACTGAGTCACATCACAGAAGAAGGTCACTGTAACCCTGCACACTTAACAAGGCCTGGATGATCCCTACGTGGGTGCGGGCACTAGCCACCCCCAAACCGTATTAGCAAGGGCCTAGCTCACCACAAGGTCTCATTGCCGGTGGGATAGAGGTTGATGCGGTCGCTGGCCATCTGCTGGCTGAGTGAGAGGATCAGCGCTGCAAAGTACACTGGGTAGAAGAAGAGTGGGGGGGGGGGGGGGGGGGGGGGGGGGGGGGGGGGGGGGGGGGAGGGTTAAAGAGCATCCAGTCAACGGGAGTTAGAATATCTACAGTGCAAAAATAGCACATTAGTGAAAAACAAATTCTTATTATATGACTTTAAGAACATGCTGTGTTTTCCTAGGATTTTCGTAGGATTGAGGTGGCTGCTTATAGTGCTGGCCATGTCATGAAGGAGTCATTCCAAGCTGAGCAGCCCATGTGACACTCACAGAAGGAGGAAAGTGCTGCGGGGTCCAGAGTGAGGAAGCTCCTGAGGGCCGCTGAAGCCTCAGCCAGGTTCACCCTGCACCAGGGGAGGGAGACAAGGCAGTAGGATAAGGAGAGGCAATGCTAATGCAAGTGCTAATGCAGACAAAGGAGATGTAATGCTAATGCTAATGCAGACAAAGGAGATGTAATGCTAATGCTAATGCAGACAAAGGAGATGTAATGCTAATGCAAGTGCTAACGCAGACAAAGGAGATGTAATGCTAATGTAAGTGCTAATGCAGACATAGGAGATGTAATGCTAATGCTAATGCTACCGCAGATGCGAATAAGTCATACACTGTTCAGTTTAGTGCTATTCTGCCATTTCCCATGTCAGCCATGTCTACAGCACATGAGCAACACGGGAGTAAATGTAAGGCAACAGACCTGTCGAAGGCGGAGACGATGCTGATGGACAGCAGGAGGTAGAGGAGGGACTGGTATGGGTAGGCGAGCATGTGGTATTGCTGGAGCAAGTTGGGCAAGGCCGTGAGCTGGTCGCCGGCCAGGACGTACACCATGATAATGTTCCATACTGCATAACCCGCCAAGAAGCCATGTGAGAAGAGTCCTATTACTCTGCAGGAAGATGAGGATGAGGGGACACCCGATACAGACTCAATGGGTATTTCATGCGTACTTCACCATACTTGTGTTCTTGTGTACCCATTTTATGTTGTTATCTTCCGTTGCCGAAGACCAGTTCCAATACTCAAGGACGGAAGTACAGAGAACGGTAAAAATCCCCGGATGTTGCTCTTGCCATACCCCAAACATCAAGGATACATCGGCTGCATCCTCGCTGAACGGGACCAATCCCATGATTCATTGTGGCCCAAGTTTGTTCTTGGAAGTCAAGTTAGCAAAACTGGTCTTGCCAAGACCACAAGTACATTTTTTGTGCTCTTGGTCTTGACAAACACCCAATAACTCCTCTGAGAGAGTCACTCCACTGAGTAAAAGTCAACACTGTCCCCGGCCCAAAACATCTGCTCTTTGTCATTCACCTGAATCCACTGTGCACCTTCATGGCCACGTCCCTGGTGCTCCATAAGGGTCTCACCTCCATGTAGTCCTCCACCTGGCCAATGGATCTGCCCAGGTCAAAGCGGTCTGCGGCCTGGAACCGTCCTAAGCACCCGGAGCAGCAAAGCCTATCATCAGCGTCAGCCAGCATTTCCCCAGCGACCAAACGCATGGACACATAACAGAATCTCCAATGGTGTATTGTAGGGCGGCACTGGGGTACACACTCACTGCTCCTCTCCACAAACACTTTGCTGACAGGCTGGCTATGGCCAGTCGGGGCTGAAAACAGAGAAATCTGGGGGACTGGTGCCTGGACATCCGTCACAATGTCATCGTCTTGCACGTCAAGATCACTCACATACTGCAATTCGGCCATTTTGGGCTTCCTGTGGAGAGAGGTGAACATTCTCTTCTCTCTGGCCTGCTCGGAGGAACTGGCTCATTAGTAGTATCTCTGAACGCCAGGCACTCACTTCTTTTTCCTGTTTTTTCGGGTCAGTTCCTCTCCATCTGTGTGATGCCCTTCGCCATCCCCATTCACTAGGTTGTCTTCATCCACATCTGTGAACAGAGTTAAAATATTGTCTAGGGCAGTTTCTCCCAACCCGGTCCTTGGGGACCCGTAGACCGTCCACATTTTTGCTCCCTCCCAGCATCTCGCTAGGAACAAGGAGGGAGCAGAAATGTGGAATGTCTGTGGGTCCAAAAGCACCAGGTTGGGAAACACTGGTCTAGGGGTCCTGAAAACAGATATCATACAAGTATATAAACCTACATATAAATTTAAAAAAAAAAAACTCCAATATCATATTGACTGGAGATCTTCTGTCCAGAATTAACTTAGCAGAAATCCAATTGCAAGTCCACCAGGAGCTGAAGTAGGCCCAGTTACCAATGGCTTGCATCTTCTTCTTCTTCCTCCTCCTGTGTGGAGCGACTTCTTGGTGTTCTGGAGTGAGGGGCTCCTGGCTTTCAGACTGCCTTCCACTGGTAACTCGATCCATTTCCACCCCTGGTTCTGCACCAGCAAGACAAACATCATAAATACCCAAGTTCATTCCAAAGTAAAAATCATGTGATATACAGTTTCAGTAGGACTGTTGTATATCATATATAATACGTATAATGTAAGTGTATGACATAATTTCCTTTATTAATAAGTTACATACATTTGGTAATGCTCTGTATCAACGGCACCTTCGTAATGCATTCATAGAACCTTCATAAACACTAAGTATGCCATCCTAACATACCTCAACATATGACTGTAAATTATACTGTTGTTATTATCATATAATGTTTGTTATTAATGTATAAATTTTAAAGATGTTAAGTTATGTTAGAATGTTAAGGTATACTTACATGCTGTTTATGAATGTTCTATGAATGCTTTATGAATGTGCACTGAATGGTCTATGAACGCATCATAAGGCAAATATGAAGATGCCTTTGATGTAAAGAATTACCATGCACTGTTTTCATAACCCACCCTCGGCATCTCCTGCTTCATTGACGTCCCTTTTCTGCTTCCTCCTGCGGGTTTTGGCGAGCGGCATTTCGTCTGAAGGAATAAAGCGACAAACTGCAAATTGAAAGGTGCAATAAAACCAAAAGTCATACAACGAGGATGACGAGGCTTTAGGGAGCGTCAGCCAGGCTACAGGAGATAATTCAACTAGCTACCTGTCTACAGAGGTGGGATGAAAACCAGTGACCTTCCAGAAGCTGAATGGCAGAGGTGGAAAGTTCAGGTCCAGAAAGTACAAATCCAGACCTGGATTTCGTTTCAACCAACCAGTTGAACATAAAG
>JAODLC010000109.1:577258-601707 GCA_026781145.1 Hippopotamyrus pictus
CAGAGGTGGAAAGTTCAGGTCCAGAAAGTACAAATCCAGACCTGGATTTCGTTTCAACCAACCAGTTGAACATAAAGAGTTACATTCACAGAGTACTCAACTGGTTGGTTGAAACTAAATCCAGGTCTGGATTTGTACTTTCGGGACCTGAACTTTCCACCTCTGCTGAATGGTGCCTCAGTAATAAAATGCAACACAAGTACTGCAGGATATTCACTGTCTGATGAGACAAGGTCACCAGCTCCTAGCCCTGGGCACCATGGAGGTCTCCTTCAGCAAACTCACCTCCAGTGTCTTCACTTCAGTTGTCCACAAACATAAAAAGTGAGGGGAAAAAAAGAGAAATGCATCAATAGCATGAGGAGGACAGAGCAGGTGAAGCCAGGAGAGAATTTCAGCAAATGGACCTTTTCCACCCAGGAAACACTGTTGTTGACTGTTGTGCTCCAATGAAAGTTAATTTACAAGAATTAAATGCTTTAGTGAATAATTTTAGCATAGATGGGCTATGCTATAAAGAAGTTATGCAAATAAATTTACTAATAGCATCTCCTGTACGATTTATATTAAAGTTCAAGGGTACCACATCAACAAACGACCAATTTCCCATTGTCAGCCTTTGCATTCTCTGTCACCCATGAACACTTCTCTGATTCTCTCTCTTCGAGGTGACGACCAACACAGGAGTGACGCCCTTCTTAAACTTGATATAGCTCTCCAGGCAAGATCATTGGCCTGATTGGATTAAATGCTGAATCAGCCTGAACCAACCAGACCTCATAAATACCATCAATGTCACAGCTATGTCAGTGACACTACCCTTCAAATGACTTCCTAGTGTAAAATTTTATTTTTTGGGATGTTCAGCCGCTAGGTTCCCTGGCAAAGCAGCACAGGGAGGACTGGCTCAAGAGCAACATAAGCAATATCAAACATCCCAGATATATTTACTGGATTGGAGTGATTTATCTTTTTTGTTTGAGATTGAGTTTCTCGGACGAGCCTGCGTGACAGAGGCTGTAGTGGCCTTGAAGCCATGGTTCACCACTCTGTGTTCACCACATCCCTGCAGACAGCTGATGTGGCATTTGAGACTCACCTTGGCACTGGGGGCAAGGCGCGTGGCTCATGCTGAAATGACCAAGGGGAATAAATTCACTGATGTGGTACGTGCAGAAAGTTATGAGCAGAGAGAAGCTGAAATAAAGTATTAAAGTAATTCACTCCAAATATCATGAGAAACTCAGTATGGTAATTAGGCTTGCAAAGGGACAGAAACTTTCCATGGGAAATTAAGCTGGGGAATTTTGGAAATATTGAACTCAGAACTGTCAGATACGGCAAAGAAAGCAATCTGTATGAATAATACAACAGAGAATATTGCTTATAAGCAGTGCATTTTGATGCAGATGCTTATTTTGAAGTGTTTTTGCACACACATAACTTACAACTTCTTGGTAACACAATGATATCACTGTTAGTGCAGTCAATATGTTTTTTTTTTAATTACATTTAAGTTCCCTGTTATAGGCTAACCTGCAATTTTAGTGAATTTCCAATTAATTCCCATGGAAAGTTTCTAACTTTGAAAATTCCCAAAAATTTTCAACCCAATGGTTATTAAACACCAATGGCATAAACTGAAAGACAGCAAAATAAAACAGGGAAAAAAACAAGCAGATATTTTTCAAAGTCTTTGAATTAAACCGCACTGATCCGGTGCAACACTTGAGCCAAAAGTTATTTCCATGAAACACAGCGCACTGCTCAGTACATGCATTATTGAGAGATGGAGATTTCATCACCATTATCCAGAGAGAAGCAAAAATTATTTTAAAAAATCCTACACCATTTGCTCTCACTCTGAAATACACATAATTTATTGTAATCCTTGTACTTTCACAGATTTAACAGTAATGAATTACAGTATTACAGTATATGACCCCAATTCCACAACAAGGTATCTATCAGCAGGAAAACTGCCTCCGTGCCGTTTCACTAATTTAAAACTTCATCCATTTGAGTGTCTGAACCCCGAAGGCACAACAGCTATCGGAGGGTGCACCACCCCCAAAACTCCCTAAACACCCGCCCGGGGGCGCAGGGGCAGCAGGAGCGGCACGCTACTCACCACCTGCCTTCTCGGTTCTGCTTGGGAACGGGGGGGGCTGGGGAAAGAACTGACCCCATTTGGCGAGGGGTGTGGCCCTGCTTAATGCGGAGCTAAATCCACACCGAGTTACACTGGCCCATCAGGGGATTACCAAGGCACAGAAACCTCCGAAGGCTTAAGGACAACAGCTGAGGGGAGAGCCCCCACCGAAACAGCAGCCAGTACAGCAGGATTCTGAAGTCAAACAGAGCCAAATTACCCCTGCGTGCCCCCCCCCCGTTTTAATTACTGATACTGAAGTTGATATGGTGGACAGAAGCACAGTAGGGGCCTGGAGACCCCAGCAGATGCAGGGGGCCCCGCACTTTACAGGGGCCCTTGAATATGTTCAATTATATGGCAAATTGGGTGGGGGGCCCAGAATTTATAGTTATGCCCCTGTTGGTGGAAACAGTGCCAAAGCCCCCCATGTGGGGTTCGTAGTATAACCTACATCGTTTTAATCGCTGACACTGAAGCTGATATGGTGGAATACCTCAGACTGTGTCTGATCGCCGCCATATTCAGGAAGAAATTCCAGATATTTAAACAAATAAAGAGTTACATGGGCATTTAGACGGGGTTAACTTAATTCGGAGAGAAGGAATTTGCTAAACAAACAGGAAGAAATTAATGATGTTTGAGTAAACCTTTCTTCCTCTGCCTAGCACAAATTATACGGCACTTACAGAGGGCAGCCGTGGGGCGTCCCGGCGCCGCCTTCCTTTTCCCTGTGTAGGAATTAAGAGTTAAAATCATACGTGAGTTTGTAGATACCCTTCAGAAAACCTGGACGTCAGAGTAAGTACAATACTCCAGCAGTGGAGCTTTTCTGTTGATCACCCAAATCCATAATTTCTACGTGTTTTGATGGGGATTCGATCACCCATGGCAGTTATTCCTAAACAGAACCAGTATTAACACACTTATTTCAATACTTTCATAATTAATAATAAATGTTGACGGAGACAGCTTCCGTACATTTTTACAATATTGGCAAAAATAACATTTAAAATTCAATCAAAATATTGCAACTCCTACATGCAGAATATTTTCCCAGTTATGAATATTTTCAAAAAGCGTTACATTTTTTATACAGAACATTTCAACCGAAAGTATGTGTCCATTTTCTATGATTAGCTGATTGATCTTAATTATGCGAGTGCGACTAAAACGTTAGTAAAACAAACTATTTCAAAGCTACTACATCATCCATGAGGATCTTTGCATCAGCTCACATACTAACCCGCTTTGCCATTTACCTTTGTGTTTTCACTGTCCATAATTACTGAGCCGGGGATCGCTTTCAGAATACGAACGAGAAGTTAGAATTGATAAAAGTTACAAAATCACCCTAAAATAAGATAAAATAATAAAAGTCAACACATGAAAATATATACAAATCTCTGCCCGGCTCCCAAAGCATGCCTTTGTTTACAGGCTCCGTCCCCCTTTCACTTCCGTGTCAGATGCTCACACGCATTATCCAAATCCAGCGTGCTAAATCCTCGCTTTCCGCAGTATCGCTCCGTACGTACTTTCATCCGTCTATGCATCGATCGATGTATCTTCAGACCGTTTATCAGTATAGGGTCGTTTTGCTAAACAGTTTTGATACCAGGATACTGTTTAAATTAAATATCGTTTCCCTTTCCAGTGTCGCGTACGTATTCAATATGATGCCGAAAACAAATTCTTGGTAGCTAAATTAAATCGTTTACTATAAACTACAAAAATAATCAGCATTGTTTAAACATTCATACGAAAGGATAGTGCAATTAAAAGCTCTAAAATACATACTATGGTGAAAATACAGTTTAAAGTGGTTGAAGACGGTAAAGTACAATACTTTAATATTACAGGGTTGCATTTATTAATGTTCAATGTTTAAATACTACACAGTATCTCATAAACCAGGGTTCTTCATATCTGGACCTCGATTCCAAACATAGGCCTTGTTTTCAGTTCTCCCAAGTAGTTGTTTAATAATTACTGATTCTGATTGGTCAGAGGCTTCACACCTGACTTGACAGGTAAAGGAAGGCTGGAAAACCAGCAGGGCTCCGACCTCGAGGACCGTGATTTGAATAACCCTGTCATAAACGTAAGATCCATTTATCTCACTTGGTCCGGGTCACGTAGGAGCCGAGAGAGTTTTTCTGTTACATCATTAAAGTTATTAAATGCACTTTGATTTATTGTCCAATATTATCCTGGTCTGGGATTTATTTATTACAGGTTACCTATACTATTGCATTTATAGTTATTTAGTTATGCATTTCACATTCAGTTGGCTGGAATGAGATTTTCAATTCAAGACAAGTCTGCACACATGAACACATTTACATGTAACAATTTTATTGCCTTGTAAACAGTCTGTAGGGTTTGCAAACTACCCCAAAACCTTTCATCGAGCTAATTTTAGATTTATAATGGAATAATATAGATTTGCCGGAAGATTCCTTGCGTGGGTGTGAGGGTCTGAAAGCGTGAGCGTCAAGTCAGATGCACAAGTGTCATGCCCAGATGTGTGAGCGTCATGTCAGATGCACGAGCGTCATGCCAGATGCATGAGTGTCATGCCCACATGTGTAAGCGTTGGCAACGCTTTGTCAAACTTGTGTCCTAGTTTCTAGGATAGACTCTGGATGCCTACGACCATACATAGGAAATGCAGCTATAAGAGATGGATGGATGGCTTTTTTATTCTTGTTCTGTCAACAGTTTCCCATTCTGTGTGTGCTTTATGCTTTCTGCCCAGGTGAAACCATCCATCCTGAGTGTTATGCTCCTAAAATCTCCTTCTCCACCACCCGCCACCCTTCCATTCATCCTCCCTTTTCTCACTTTCACACTTCGTTTTGACCCCACACACAGAAATAAACCATGGTACAATCCTTCCTCTGCAAAGCTGCCACTTTGTCTCACATTCTGTCCTCTATGTCCATGTCGTCTGAAGCCCCTCCCCCCCTTCTTATCGCCTTGGTTTCCCTCAGGGCTGGTCAGCAGGTGACACCCAGAGAGCAGGTACCCACTGGGGCTCGTCCTGGGCCCTCTGCACGGCCGAGACCAGTTCCGCGCAGGCGTCCAGCAGTCTGTCGTTAACCAGCACGTAGTCGAACAGATGTCCGTACTGAGCCTCCATCTTCCTTCCCATGTCCACCATCTCCTGGAAATCCTCATCCTGGAGCACGAA
Source organism: Hippopotamyrus pictus (assembly GCA_026781145.1). NCBI lineage: Eukaryota > Metazoa > Chordata > Actinopteri > Osteoglossiformes > Mormyridae > Hippopotamyrus > Hippopotamyrus pictus. Next base: position 582,607 of record JAODLC010000109.1, read on the forward strand.
ACGACAGCATCACAGCACCATCCAGGACAAAGACTCCTGGCAAAATGTTGGGGATCCCAAACCACAAATAATAGAAGGGTCTAAAAAACATTCTACACCATAACGGAGTTGATTAAAAATCACATTGTTAGATCAGAAGATGTTCTGATCTATATGTCTTCTGTTTCATTAGCAATAATCATAAAAAATGATTATGCAAACTTTGCCTAGTCATGCAACTCACCTTGAACGGGCGGTTAACATAGTAACTGGTGACCACTTGTGCATTCTTCCTCGTTCGCCTGAGGGAGGAGACGCTGGGCGGCTTGACGAACACGACATACCCCCAGAGCTCTTGGGTCCTCACCAGCTGGATCGTCTGATGGTTAAAGTTGGTTATTAAAAACCACGGCGCCCTTTATGCCATGGCCCCGCTCTGGTGTGGCCCCAATACGGCATGGGCCCTTAGGCCGTGGCCCCATTACGGCCCAGGCAGACCCCTGCGCCGCTCACCTGTGGATCAATGTCGACGACACAAACCATCCCCCCGTCCAGAACGTCTGCAATGGCGTCAAAGCTGGTGCCATAGAGGTGGCCTTTGTGGTTCCCATATTCCAGAAATCTAATCCCAACCGAGATGGAAAGAGGAGAGGATGAGGCTTGGAATAGACAGACGACCTGAGTTGGAAATGAAGGAGTGGAAAAGAGAGGAAGGTGGGACGGTCACCTCTGGCTGTCCACCATGCTCTCAAACTGGCTTCTGCTGACGAAGTGATACTCCTGACCAGGCTCCTCGTAGCTCTTTGGTGCCCGCGTCGTGTCTGGCGGAGGTGATAGAACAAGCCAAACCCAGTCAGCCCAGTGGGTCACAGGGGAAGATCTTCACATGTGGCACATCACGTCAAACACACCTTAGATGGTACACTGGACCGCTAATGACCTCTGTTCAAAGCAGATTTACACATTTACAGCATTTGGCAGACGCCCTTAGCCAGAGCGACTTACATAAGTGCTTTAAGACTCTAAGACCCTGAGGTTCAGGTTAAATACCTCGCTGCAGGGTCTGATGGGGCAATCTACCACTCAGTGACACATAAAGGGTCAGAGGTCAAACCCCAGGATGCTGTACACATACGTGGCACTGGCCCTCGGAAAGTCTTGGGCTGGGTTTCGATCAGCCTTCGTCTGAGCTCATTGACCCCAACGCCAGAAGGACCTGGGGGAGGGACATATTCGGTGTGAGTGGTCATGGCGGGGGGGCCTTGAAGCACTGGACGACGATGTGTGTCACACAATCCCTGCTCACCCGCGAGGGCGATGAGGCGGTGCCTGTCCTGCAGGTGGCGCTGGTACCGCACTACCTCTATGTATGGAGGGGTCGGAGCACTGGAGAGGCTCCGGGGGGAAAAGGGGGGGCGAGAATGATGGAAACAGCTGTGGGTCTTCCTCCGACATAGACGCAGGCTGCGGCGGAAACCCGCTGGGATAGCCCAATCCGTCGGCACACATGAAATGCAACAATGTCCATGCTTAGAAGATAAGCACTCATGCAGGGCATGCCGGGTTTATCCCTGCTTTTTAAAGCCCCCCCCCCCCCCCCCCCCAGTAGGACAAAGTGGCCCAGGAAAGCACGCTGGAGTATGGAAGCTGATAGCGGATTGCAGAGTCTTTATATACGCAATTATGAAGAAGCATTGTCATTCATATGCTTAGTGATGGTCAGATGCTTCTCTTACAAAATGGCATCAGTGATTTCAGTATCCATCCATCCATCCATCCATCCATCCATAATTTCATCCATTCATCATTTCATCTCCCAAATCTCTGGAAACTCTGGACACTCAAGTGCAGGAACAGCCCAGAAGGGCAGTTGTCTCAGATGCTGGAACGGTCACGTACAGCACGGTAATCAAATTAAAATCAAATTGCTTAAACCAGGCGTCTTGGCTGTTCACTCTAACTGAACCTCTATATACTGCCTGCATGCTGTATATATTCAGATTCAGCCACAAGATTCTGCTTGTAGGGGCAGGCCTATTGCGTTAATGAGGGGGTGAACTTAACGAACTGGCCTTTGACAGTAAGTATACACTCTACTGACAGTGAGACATCGCAGTTGCATGGCAGATGGCCCATGAAGCTCTATCAGCATACTGTACCTATGTAGAAACCCTCTGCACTGCAGCTGAATTCACCATCGTCTGTAATGCAGAAGCAGGTCAGAGAGTGACGTGAACTGACCACATAGAGATTTCACAGGGAATAGAGCAGTACGTTGGATATGAATAGAAAACACTACACGTTTACCTTCTTTGAGTTCCTCTTCAGTTCCAAAGAGACATTTCAATGTGACAGAAGGTACATTTAAAAATGACAGAAAATTAGTTAAACACATTCACTGAGTTTGTTTCTGGTTAATCCATTCTATTGCACGAGTGTTACAGATCTATGTAATTACAAACAGAGGTAAACTTATATATATTTTACCAAGAGCAGACTATTTACTGAAATTACAAATGTAAAGTCAGTATTTACCAGATTCAAAAACCTCTTCATCTGTAAAACAAAAGTAGAATTAAATTTTATTACATTTATTTGGCAGATGCTTTTGTCCAAAGAAACATACAAGTGAGGGAGGCTTGGGGTCAGGGGGCTGAGGCAGCATCCAGCAGCCAGGAGCAGCTGGGGTTAAGGGCCTTGCTCAAGGGACCAGCGGTGATATGGGTCTGGAGCGCACAACCTTCCGGATATGGACACACACTGAGCCACACATCACCTGTGCACACAGTCTCTGCTGAATGTCTGGTATGAATGACTATGAATATGAAAAGATCTGGACCTGGAAGCTGTCAGTGGACATTCAGGTGGGTCGCCCTTTACCTGTTTCAACACACTTGTCATCGATGGCAATCATCTCTTCTTCTGAAGAGAAAAGAAAGGAGATAGATGGTAGCTATCAATAAGGGTGAACAGAGTGGACTTTTTTTTTTTTACTGTCAGCAAATACATCCATCTATCCATCCATCTTCTATACCTGCTTGTCCTCTTCAGGGTCACAGGGGGTCCGGAGCCTACAGACACAAGGCAGGGAACAACCCAGGATGGGGCGCCAACCCATCACAGGGCACACTGACACGCCATTCACACCTATGGACAATTTGGCAACTAATAAAGTTCGGCATGTTTTTGGACTGTGGGGGGAAACCAGAGTATCCAGAGGAGACCTCATGACCCCAAACTCCATGGTGGAGACACAAACCCTGGTCCCAGGAGTGTGAAATAGCACCACTCCCCCATGCAGCATAAATATCTATTCACACATTCATACTTGAGGAAACATAAAACGTCATATATTCTCTTCCTAGTCGGGGTGCCTTCAGTAGAATCCCAGTTAATATGGTCACACTCACCATCGTCGACAAAGCTCACTTCCGATCAGAAAGGGAGAAAACAAATAACGGCTGGTTAAAATGTGTGCTGAGGACCGTCAGTTTGTTTTTACATGTCAGGTCACGTATCAGAGGGACGTTCTCGTACTGAGAGACACCATTCATTGGTTAGCATCGCTGCTCATCAGAGACAGGAGCTGAGCGTCTGTCTGAACATCCAGGACACATGGGACCAAGGACGTCTGAGCCAGCTGGGCTACTGCTGACTGCAATCTACTCACAGCTGCTGAACCAGCTCAGCGCTCGGAGAGACTGCCACCAACAGGTCTCCTTCTGCTTCCTGGGTACAGAAACCAGCGTAGAATTCAGTTGGACAGGTTTAAATAAACATTTAATGACATATAGTATGATTTAAAAATCTGCTACACTTTAAAGCTTTGGAGTTTAGCATGCAGTTATGTGAAAGGGGTAAAGCTCTAATTTATTCTCTCATATCGCGGGGGTGAAGAGCCCCGAAGTCCGCCTACCGCTACCTTTTTAGCTGACCAATGGAGGGGATGAGGCCAGCACACCCTGGTGCTCCCCGCAGTTTCCTTGCCTGCCACCAGAGGGCGTCCGCCTGGTCAAGAACTTCCAGCACATCACCCCTGCAGAACTGTATGCCGGCTTCAGCGCAGGGGATGGCAGGGTCCTGCTGGGGGATGTAGTCCACCATCGCCTGCACAAACAGCTGGGGCCCAAAGAAAAGAGGAACAATGACAGCACAGGATGTACCCATGAGTGGTGAATTTAAGCAGACGTTCTGGGACACTTACAAAGCTGTATAAAAAGGCTTAAGGCAGCCCAACACTGTATAAGGGGTTATGGAAGATTCACAAATAGATAATAATTCAAAAAATGGGACATTCCATTGATGATGTTCTGGGCAATATATGCAGGTTCGGGATGGAGGCCAGCTTACCGTGGCCTGCTGGTTTGCTGGCTTTTCTATCTTGGGAACCAGTTTAAACATGACTGTACCTTTGCAGCTGGCCTGCAGGTGACACACGTAAGAGAGACGGTTAGCATGACCGCATCCATTTTGTCCAATTATACTTACACAAAAATGTTCTAAAGGCAGAATGAACAGTGATTGGTTCAGAGGGATGCCCTTTTAAATGCAACCCATGCACACTGCACCTTAGATATGCTGCTGCCTCCTGCTGTCAACTGTGAAATGCACTTTTACAGTCAATGTACAGTCAGTTGTAATGCAGTCTAAGATTCCTCTTTTTCTTTTTCTTCTATTTTCTATTTTATTCTATTCTATGTATATATAGTTAAATTCATTCTTATATATTGTCTGCACTTTTTATATTTTTAACTATTGTAAATTGTAACTTTAAATTCTTGTTTACTCTTGTTTGCACAGTCTTTGGATCGGTCAGGGTTTGTTTCACCGTATGTTGTACTTGTTATAACTATGTATGTGACGAATAAAGAATCTTGAATCTTGAATAACCAATCAAATTGTAGAGGAAGTGGGTCAAAGCAACTAGAGGAGGCGTGGCCAGTCTGATTGGTTGGTTCCACCTCCTCTAGTTGATTGGACCCACCACCTCTACAATTTGATTGGTTATCTCTCTGAACCAATTATTGTTCCTTCTGCCCTCAGAACACGTGTGTGTGCCTGTGTGTGTGACATGTGCTCCTCTTGGGACCCTCACCAGGATCTGTATGATCTCCTCTGGGCTCATTCCCCCCACGGGCTGCTGGTTCACCTCCATCAGTCTGTCGCCCGGGTTCAGCAGACCTGCCAGACAGAGGTGTCACACACACACACACACACACACACACACACCAGCTGCGGCAGACCCACGCAAACCAACACACGTCTGTTTCTTCACAGACACACAAATGTTACGTGTAGCATGAACAACCAACCGCTTCGACTGGCGAGTCCTCCGTGGATCACCCTGGCCACGAAGATCTCTCCTGTCACCTCATCCCTCCTTATCGTCGCCCCCTTCAGATAAAAAAAAGGAATTCTTGCAAAGGGGTGTGCCTTCGATGTGGGAAGCCACAGTCTGTTTACGGGCTTGGCGTCTGACCGAATATTACTACAAATAGGTTTGTGTACAAATGAATAACAGAAAAACCAATTCGCAAACAGAAGCATATGCCAAGATTATGTAGAATGAGAAGTGTCTGATTTTGTAAAGTTCTGTGCATGTAGAGCAGTGTTTCCCAAGTCAGTCTTCAGGGACCCCAGATCGTCCACATTTTCGCTCATTCCCAGCTCTCTGCACACCGGAGCCAATCAGGAACACCGAATACCAGGCGTGTTGGGAGCTGGGAGGGTGCGTAGCTATGGACTGTCTGGGGGTCCCTAGAACTGGGTTGGGAAACACTGAGGTACAGAATAAGGTGCGTGGACGTCCCATAAACGTGCGAACGCCGGCACAGGTCAGCCTGTATCGGGGACTGAGGCGCCATCCTCACCAAGGGCTGGTTGTTCTTGACCATGCGTACGATCCTCATGGCCTCTTCGTCGGTGGGCAGGTCATCGGGCACTGGCGGCAGTACCGGGGCATACTTCTTCTGGGCCACCATGTCGTGGGAGAACAGAAGTGCCTGGAGGGGGGAGGAATGAAGGCGATGGGTGTCAGGCAGATGCACTGTTCATCCTACGATCCCAACACAGACCATGTCGCCCACCTGTAGACCGGGGCCACCCAGCAGGCCGCAGAGCTCCTTAGCATCAGAAGAGGGCGCTGTCAGGCCTCGAAGGTCTGTGATCATCTGGAACAGGACCCATCAAGTGTCACCTGGCCAGAAGCTATAGCTGAAAGCTATTCTGACACAGGGGGGTCTTACGCTACTAAATTCAACTGAGCATAGCCTGTGTGCATGGAGGATGGAAAGGTAAGGAATAGGCACATAAAAAAAAATAAAATGATAAATAATAATAAAATAATAAAATAAGAAAAATACTAGAGGTAGACATTTCAGGTCCAACAAGTAAAAATCCAGACCAAGATTTTGTTTCAACCAACCAGTTGAGTACTCTGTGACTCATTACGCCAGGGGTCTCCAACTCCGGTCCTGGAGAGCTGCATTACGCTCAGCTGGTTGGTTGAAACAAAATCCTGGTCTGGATTTTTACTTTCCGGACCTGAAATGTCCACCTCAGATAAAAAACACAGGTGGCCAAGGTCCACTGGCGTGGAAGAGAAATGGGACGGGATCCCTAACCGGGCCTCCCAGGAGGTCGATGTGCTCACGCCCACCTGCTGGGAGAGTGTGGAGGCTTGGAGCAGCCGTGGCACTGGGCCGCTCCTCGTGTGCTGCTGAAGGATCTCATACACCTGGGGAGGAGCACACCGTCACTGGTCTGATATTTTTCTGCTGTATACCATTAACCTTGGAGGTTGGAAGTCGGCGCTGGGAATCACATCGCTATCCGTGTTAACCGAGTTCCAGTTCAACAAGTCGGGAAGCCATTTAGCAATACCAAGGACCTGTTTCAAAAAGCAGGATTTCTTGCTTAGCTGGATAACTTGTCAGATTTAAGGTACCCCAGTTTAAATGGCCTTTATCTTCGTTCATTTACATTTAGTCGAGGCTACCTTAAATCTGACAAGTTATCTGGCTAAGCAAGAAATCCTGCTTCCTGAATCAGGCCTCAGTTCTAGTCCGGTTCATTGTTAGCCCTTGTTAGCAATATCAGCTGATAACACATTGCGCGGTATTTTGCACCTAAAAACACTGTAGCAACACGTCCACAGATAGAGGCTGGACAGTACTGTGTGTACGACTGATTTAAGGAGACACATATAGGACCACTAATAAACAGTATATAACTATAGCTTTAGCTTCTGTTGATGAAGGGCGCAGCCATCTTGAATTCTGAGGTCAGGGTTGTGTAGATTCCTTCAACTTTCTGAGTAAGAATTCCAACTTCAGGGGGTGTTCCAATTGACATTTCCCAATAGGAGCCCAGAATTTGCAAGTTACAAGTTCAAATGGAACTCAGCATTAGACCTTCAGCTTCGGAGAAGAGTGCAATAATCAAGCTGAACAGATGGATTTTTAAATCATCTGATTCTATTTTGATTAAGGGATCACACCTCTAATGTTCCGGAATACCACTGTTACTGCAGCCCCTCGAAGTATCGCCGTTCTCTACGGGTCTCTACAGTACAGTGTTCAGCTGGGGTTCTAATACACATATCTGGTCACAAAGCACCAACAAATATGAAAGAACCAATTAGTGGATCTGCAGACCGCTGACCTTCAGCAGAGACTGGAGGCGGGGGGCATTAAGCAGGCTGGGCTGGAGTTCAGCTCCTCTGACACCCCTCCTGATGAAGATCTCCATGCCACACAGCACCGTAGTCAGGGTCTGAGTCAGGCCTGCAGGACGCAGGGTCCACACCTGTGATCATCAGGGCGAAAACCCAGTGTATTCTTATGGGCGAAAACTGTAGTACAGCCTAGTTCACTTCCCGAGTAACTCCATGTGGTAAAAACTGACCAATCAAAGTACATTCCAATTGTTTACATACTAGAATGTTTAAAGTTCACTTAATTAAAATGCCTAATTTAAATAAAAGTATGTGACAGTATCTTTAGTTACGTGCTTTTTAAACCAAATATTAATTAAAATTAATTATTATTATTAATAATAATAATTGGACAAAAGTATAGGAACACACTACTTAATCATTAAATCCAGGTGTTCCATTCAGACCCACTGGCTCTGGTCTGTAAACTCATGCACCAGCCATGCAGTCAGGATTACAAACATTCGTTCTGAAAAGCTCAGTAAATTATGGTGCTGTCAGAGGGTGCCACCTTTGCAGTAAGTCAGCTCTTAAACTTAGCTCCAGTGAAGGGAACTCTTAATGCTTCAGCATATCAAGACATTTCGGACAATTCTATGCTTCTGACTTTGTATGAACAGTTTGAGGAAGGCCCTTTTCTGTTCCAGCATGATCTTGTCCCAGTGCGCAAAGCAAGGTCCATAAAGGCAAGGTTGGGTGAATTTGGTGTGGAAGAACTTGACTGGCCGTCACAGAGCCTTGACCTCAAACCCTCTGAACACCATTGGTATGAACTGGAACAAAGATTGTGTTTCTACTAAATACCACAACATAGTTTGTATGCAATGAATGCCTCTCTCCCGGCACAGATGGCTCAGCTACAGTGTATGGCTTCATGGACTTGGAATTTTACAAGGAAAATCAAGTCAAGGACATTACTGTACCCTGCCCTTAACATTTTAGTGGAAATTGTACTCTTTTAAAACGGGGTGCAGATAAAAAATAAAAAGGCATAAATTCTGGTGATTGTTTCCATTCCAACAGTAGGGGGCGCAAATGTACCCCTTGCAAAATCGCCTGTGCATTCAAATTATATTTCAATGCTGTATCATACGTGCATTTTATAAAGGAAATCTAAAGGTAGACAACTACGATAAGTCAAAACTGAAGAATGAATAAATCTCAATGTAATTTTGAGTATTTCTCCTGATGATTTAAAACACTAATTAAGATAATTACTTTTGCTGACTGGTCTGTGTCATGCTAGAAAAATTGAAAATTCATATGAAATATTTTGGACAAAACAATAACCAGATCTGAAAATCTATGTATTGAGCTTATTTTTGACATTATACATTTTTATGTGAATAACAGGCCTATAGTTACTCTCCCATTATTGAGTAGATTTTTAGGATATTAACTTAGTTCAGCAGGAAATGAACATGCCAGAGTATTTATACTGTTTCCTTTGTCCAGCCAGGCAGCTTTCAGACCCTAATCATATGCTTGTGTTTGGATGGAAATTACCATCAAGGTAAACCAGTCTGCTGCACATGGTCACCCTCCTGTTTCTTCACTTATCTTAACATCTACCATGACAGGGATTAAAGTACCTGCTAATATTGGGGGGGGTGAACAGATAATCCAGAAGAAAAAGGTCCTCACCTTGAGAGAGATTTTTCGACCATGCCGGGACTGCCAGAGACCAGCCTTGTCTCACCCCGTCATCCTTGCCCCGTAGACGCTGTTCGCCTCTCGTGGGTTTCACTGCATCGCTCGCGGTGTTTACCATAAGCAACCTGAAGGGACGAGGTCTGTAATCTCTGCTCCATCCCAAATAATCCCACGTCAGTGTCTCTCTTCAAAGCTCATTAACGCCGCCTTCTTTTAGATTTTGATAGAGAGTGAGCAGGGCAAGGGCTATGCCAGGTTTAATAAAGTTCAAAACATTAAATAACTGCTTTAATAATGAGAGCTGAAACGCAACAAGAGAGGAAATGCAACTACTACAGCATAAACTCGATAAACGTCAAAGTATTGGGCATATTTCTAAGAAGTTTTTAAACAAATGTAATTAATAAAACACAGGGACTTCATTTATCTACCGTTTCATTTTATTGCTTTGTTCACATTATGATAGTTTAGTTGACTTCCTGTTTTATATATACAGTAAACATGTAGAAGTACTTCATTGAAAAAGAAAAAAAATTCCTGACGGAAAGACCAAACATTCAACAAACACTCAAAGTATGGACCTGGTACTGAAGCTGTAACAGGACACTGTCGAGGGACGCCAGGCGAGGTCACAGTGTACACGCTGTAAACGGGAGTTTGGCAAAAACAGCATGAATGTGAGCAACTTCATCAAGAGGGTGGAAGGAGGTCAACTCCAGGATTTAATGAAAATAAACATACTGACGGGAAAAGGGGGGGAAAGGCGGGTTTTATTATGACTCTGCCAAACAGACTTAAAATGGTCAATGTCTTACATCTGCTCATTTTTTGTCTTCATCACCCCTAGCAGAGGAATTCAACCCCTCCCCAATCCAATGTTTGTATGAATCCATCTATGCAAGCGTCAGGTTACACAGTCTAGCCCAAAATGGTCCGTTTCATCTTTCCGGTGCTCATTATCATCATTACAATCCAGTGCATGACTAGCAGATTCAGGGAAAAGCCATCAGACACATTTCTGAAGAAGTTCTGATGTGACACAAATACAGTCCATTCTCAAAATGTTAGAATACAGGAGCAATAAAAATGAATAAAGTTTATACTCATGTTCAGAAACAAGATGTTCCTCAAAAAAACCTCAGTTAAAAGCAGGCCTCCATCCTTAGCCTAGCTTTCATCAAAACTCAGAGGGTTATCAGTGCAATACTAGATGGTTCATGTGTAATGGATGATCTGCTGGGTCTTATGGTATGGCGTGTTTTTGAAAAGTGCTCATGAAAGAGTCAATAAATACTTTGCACATTTTGTTCATGTCTGGATCTGGAACATAAATAAAAGTTCATTATCCGGCTCCTCGAACAGGTGCCGCATTCATGTGATCGTCTGTCCACATCGGCAGCCCGTCGGGGCACCGTCTGGGCCAAAAAGACATTCATCATGCACCGTGTATGCAGTACCGAAGCGATGATGTCATCATCACCCAAAGCGGACCCGGTCGCTGTATCTACAGGCACTTAAAGTAACTCAAATGTCCCTCAAAACTGGATGGCTTTGCATGGTAATAAAAGTCAAAATACAGATAAAATTTTTGCCGAATACAAGGTCATTTCCCAGGTACAACCCAACAAACCCAACCCCAAGTTGTCAGTTTTCAGCACAAATTCAGTATGTATGAATATCAAGGTCAGATAAATGTCCCCCCCAGCACAGGAAGGGAAAAGGACAGACGTGTTCGGGGCAGCTTCATATATAGAAGTTTTAAGAAAGTTCTTTAATTTGGGTCGTGGAGGATGAGTCTGATTAGAATAACAAGCTTAAAGTCACTTGAATATATGAAAGGACCTCAAGATCTGGCTCTTATCTGCTCGATATACTGACCAAGCAAGTCTGTTTACACAGATCTATATTCAGTACCTTATTCCAGTGTTTCCCAGCAAGTCCGTGTCTACTGTCTGGAGGTCCCTGAGGACTGGATTGGGAGACATTGCTTTATATCAAATACCTAAACTTCCTGTCTATACCTACAATGTCCTCTGGTAGCATCTCTCTATCTAAGTTAATAGCTCCTTGGACACTCATGACAATTTTAACTGGTTTTTCTATGCATCTAAGAACACCTGCAATGTGTATTTAATAAAAAATGAAACAAAAAAGAAGAGATTCTCAGTGCCGCGACCCGTATCCTTTATAAGAGTGGAGCCTTTCGAATAAAATCCTGGCAGACAGGGGCAGGATGTGTACTGGATGGCAGACACCTCCCCCCCCGCAAGGATCCGCCTGTGCTTCCTAACAGTGCAAACTAAGTTCGACGTGCATAGATGTGATGGGGCCGGCTCACGTTCGGGGCCCCCCCCAGCAGTGATGATGTCACCGCCCCCCTCCTTTATCTCCACAGCACCGTCCAAAACTGAACAGCCGCGGTAGAAAGCCAAACAGGAGGGTGCAGGACTCTCTCCGAGTGGTAGGCGAGATGGGAATCGACGTGATGAGGGTGGTAGGGGTGGCAGGTTTAGGAGGGCCAAAGAAGGGGGTTCCCCGTTTGGGGGGGGGGGGCTTCAGCTCGGGGGCAGGAGGTGGGAGAGGACCAGCGCTTGTTCTGACTTGCGTCGCTCCTGACAGACACACTGCTGGTTTTCTCCCTCAGCCTCTTCGTCAGATCAGCTAGTGCCAAATCTACCCAGACCACCCATCAGACCATCGCCACGCTGGATCTGGTTCCCTGTAGCAGCACGCAGAGCACAGAGCGCACCAGTCGCACGGGGACCTCCTCTACGTGATCTTCTCATGTTGGATTTGATAGTAGCAGGCCTGCAGGAGGAGTGAGAGAGCCAAAAATGTTTATGAAAATATATAATAAATTCTCAATGTCTTGTAGGTCCATGAGGGTTGGTATAATAACCCAATACAGAATATTTTGATAAATATATAAATTATAATGGCTTAAAATACTCAATTAATTATTTTTAGGGGTGGATATGTCTGTGATTGGCGGACAGCACTCTTGCATGTTCTGATTGGCTCATGAATGGTCTGTGACCCCGCCCCCCATACCTTAAGGGTAGTGAACATGATTCCGTGCTCCCCATGTTGCACACAAGGGTCCATCAGGTCCTCGATCAGACTGACCTCAGAACCTAGGTTCCTAATTCTGGGGTCACAGGTCATACAATTCTGTCAGTCAGTAACACGTCTCCATATCTCAGTAGGTGAACGTCAACCCACGATCCAGAGCTAGTAGGTTCGCTGGACGTACCGAGCACGTAGAACCACATAGAGGAAGACGGGGAAGAGGTCATCCATAGACCACAGGAAGTCCTCCTTTAGCAGTGCCAGCACCTCCTGAGTGATCTCCTCGAAGGTCTGCTGGATCACCTGGAGCTTGTCCGAGGGCGTGAACGTCGTGCTGAAATATATATGGCGATGTTCGAAAAAGCGGACAGCAGGATGCCAGGGCAGATGCCAGATGCAAAAGCTGGGAGCTGGTACCTGATCTGTTGAAGAGTCTCGACGGCGGAAGCGAAGCAGGCGTCCTTGGTGTTTGGGAGAACCTGGATGGATTAGAGAAGAGCCTTGGGCTGAAAGCATTCACTGAGCTCTTAGCAAGAGAGCAGTGCTCCATGACGTCAACCAGTGTGAGGTCATCAATATGAGACAAGTCGACATCGATGTCGTTAATACTAAAAGGAAGGATATGGAAGCAACACTCAGAAGAAAAAGAGAGGACAGGATGGAGAGGGTGAAATGGAGAGAGTAGGGAGAGGCGGAAAGAGGGCAGAAGGCAACAGGGGTGAAAAATGAGAGGTTGTGGATGTGAATGGAGAGGTTACCTCCAATTTTTCACCAAGCATTGAGATAGACACAGGCCAAAACTTCCTGAAAGGATGAAAAAAAAAATTATTATTACAAATGTAGAGAAGAGATGTTACAAGATCTATCCAGCATGGGTCAGAGTGAGAGTCAGACAGATGCTACAGTATATGTGTGTATATGTGTCTGTGTGTATATATTATATATATATGTGTGTGTGTGTGTATATTATATATATGTGTGTGTGTGTGTGTATATCATATATATGTGTGTGTGTGTGTGTGTGTGTGCGTGTGTGTGTGCGTGCGTGTATGTGTGTGTCTGCAAGCCGCCCCGCCCCTCTCTCACCGCTGCACCCCCAGGAAGGCCAGCAGTGCCAGGTCGGGCTGCTTGTTGAGCCGCAGCACACACTCCCAGTACACGTCTTCCTCGCGTTCCTTCTCCAGCGCGTACAGCGTGAACAGCGGCGGATAGAGGCGCGGCAGCAGCACGGGCAACAGCAGAGCGGAGCTGCTCACCACACGTCTGCGGGAAAAGGGCCACGGAGTCAGACCAAACACACATAAGCACAACACAGAGGTGCAGGTTCAAGTCCCAGGACGGGCTGCTCCATAGGACTGGTTTTAGGAAACACCCTGCTGGAGTTTTTGGTATGTCTTTACAAGACTGGAGCAGGGGGTGGAGGCTTCCATTATCAAAGCCTGCTTTGTTTCCCCCCACAGAGCTAAGCAGTGTCCAGAGGGTGGAGCGCATAACCGGCAGGGCGTGGATTACAAAGCTGAACAACAAACAGACAAACAGACAAACAGACAGACAGACAGACAGAATGCCTTTTATTGTCACTATACACATGTACAATGAGATGAAAAGCAGCTCCTCCAGTGCAAACATGCATGTAGAATACACACACACACATACACAGACACACATACACAGACACACACACACACACACACACACACACACACACACACAGACACACACAGACACACACAGACACACACAGACACACACAGACACACAGACACACAGACACACACAGACTACATGGGCATTTCCCTGGTCTGTGGGTTTCACTAAAGACAACAGATACAACATTACATCATAAAGCCCTGCTATTAATTAACAGCTATTAATTAACTCTTATCCTGAGTACCAGGCTGAGGTACTCCCTGACTGGGATGCCAGTCCTGGGCAGGGAACATTCTAACCGGCATGTCTGCAGGAGGACATGCACTCGACACGGGGAGAACACGCAAACAGCACATGCACAGGCTGGACGGAGGCGGGATCAATCTTAGCCAATGAAGCACCATGCCACCCTTCCGACACCTTGCAGTCCATCACCACCCTCTAAGCCCTGCTGAACCTGTACGAGTCTCCCTCACTGCAGGTGGTGAACAGTCAGTTGATTGTTCTGTGTTCAGCCCTGACAACATTCACAAATTATTAACAAGTGTGTGACTAGGTCCCGCCTCTGGCTAGATCAAGAGCCAATGGGATTGCAGAGGGTGGTATGGCCATACCCAGGCTGTGGGGACTCCAGCTGTGGAGTCTCATCTGGGGAGCTGAGAACCCGTTTCCCTGGAGACTCAGAAGCGGGTCCTGGGATCACAGCGCCTTCCTCTGGCAGGTCTGGGAACAGGAACCTGAGACGAAGACGTGAACATGGAGCATGAGTCGCACCTTCAGACACAGAACCTTCAGAACACTACGACTCCCACAATGCAACGCCAGCAGCCACCTGACAAGCTGAAAGATGCGGCTCAGGTAGGACTTGATTTCGCCGACGGCCTGCTGCAGGAGCCGGCGGTTGGCCCCCACACCCACGTATGTCATCCTGTAGACGGCCACCAGCGTCTCGATCAGCCGGCCCAGCGGGTGTAGAGGGGTGTCGCAGGCCTGTGTGGCGGGAGTGTAATGACCGTGAGCGACTTGGCGACGGGACGCCTTCAGTCCAGCCGGCTTCTCCCCGGTGAGCCCACCTTGATGAGGTAACGCTGGATGCTGTTGTACTTCTCCAAGGTGAGGGGGCCCACGTGCTGGGGGATGAACTCCAGGCTCTCCAGGGTCTTATTGTGGGACCGACTCAGGAGCTCAGGGCTGGACATGGGGGTGGGGGGGGTATCAGAGAGAGAGAGTGCATGTGTGTGTGTGTGTGTGTGTGTGTGTGTGTGTGTGTGTGTGTGTGTGTGTGTGCGTGCGTCTGTATAAGTCTGTGTGTCTGTATAAGTGTGTATGTATGAGTTTTGTGTGTGTGTGTGTGTGTGTGTGTGTGCGTGCGCACACATGCTCCAGCTGTGTAAATACCTGTCTTTGTGCTGCCGGCGGCTGGTTGTCAGGGCGACGGCGATGTTCTCCCAGGCCTTTGAGTTCTCCCCCCGGCCTGGAGCGTCACAGCCCAGCCGGGTCCAGCACTCCTCGAACACGGCGCACCACTTCTCCTCTGGACGCACGGCCATGCTGCCCAGCTTGCTGCGCACACACACACACACACACACACACACACATACAGACACACACACACACATACAGACACACACAGACACACACACACAGACAGACACACACACACACACACACACAGACACAGACAGACACACACAGACACACACACAGACACACGCACAGACACACGCACAGACACACGCACACACACACAGACACACACACACAGACACACACACACAGACACACACACACAGACACACACAGACACACACACACGCACGCACGCACGCACGCACGCACACACACACACACACAGTCGTGTAATCATATCTTTTTGGGGACCACTCATTTATTTCTATGGGAAAAATGCTAATGCTAACTATGACAACCTTAACCCCTACCCAGCCCTAACCTTTTTATAATTTTATAAAACAGAGTTTTCCCATATGTAAAAAAAGAATGGGTATTCATCACGTTGGTATACCTGGTATTCATCAAGGTAAGGTAAGGTATACCTGGACCCCACACACACAAACACACACTCACACGGCCCTGCTCTTGTCCTTGTCCCCGTCGTATAGGTTTGGCTTGTAGTAGGTCCCCGTCACCTTCAGGCCCGTGCCCCACTCCCCGTTGAAGGTGCCCTCAAAGTAGTCTCCATTGGGCATGGTCAGCGTGCCCTGGGGGGTATGAAGGTGCTGAGACCTGGAAATGCCAATCCAGAGACATCTGTTCAGGTCACCCCCGCAGCCTCACCTTCCCGTTCAGCGTCCAGTCCTCGGAAAACTCTCCCTGAAACGTAGTATCGTCTTCTGACAGCAGCGTCCCTGTGCCCTGCAGGGGGCAGAAGAGAGCTGGTTATTATTCAGGAGAGATGAACACCGGGGGCCTGAACACCGGGGGCCGGGCACGGTGCTAAAGAACGCTCACGCTCATCTTGTTGCTGGCGAAGGCGCCCTCGTAGTACAGGCCGAACTGGGTGACGACAAGGCCGTTTCCCTGCCGCTGGTCGTCCTGCCACATGCCCATGAACTTCTCCCCCCTGAGAAAAGGGCCACCGGGGGCGTGTCAGACCGAACGGCTTGGGTTCACGCAAGCAGCACGATGACAGGTGGAAACAAGCTGTGCACAGGGCCGGTTAATCAGTGACACACTACAGATACACAGTCACTCGCACTGCACTCGCACTGCACTCGCACTGCACTCGCACTGCACTCACACTGCACTCACACTGCACATGTACACAGTGGTGAGGCAGTTTGTCTAGGGCTTTCCCAATCCGGTCCTTGGGGACCCACAGACAGTACAAGTTTTTGCAAAAATCTATCACACAGTCTAGACTGAATTGTATTTCAGTCTGAATGCAGCCAGTTGGTGACCACTGGTATATATCGTGTTCCAGTACTACCTTACCAGTCCCTCACTGGAAGCTGAACCTTGGCAGCACGAGCATCTAAGCTGGCCTCTGACAGCTGTGTGCTTCTGATATATTACCTGTATGTCACCTGTATGTCTGATAAATGTCTAAAGGTACACTGTAGGTAAAATAAACATCACGACTGAAAAAAGCCAATTTGGTTTGAAACTACAGCTGAAGCAAGAGATCAAAACGTGACCCCTCTGAAATGCAGCTGGAGAGCCAAGGTCACGGCGGCCACGGGTGCGAGCAGGGCGCCACCTGGTGATGTCGTCGAAGACCCCGTAGCCTGTCTTCTTGTCCTGGACCCACTGGCCGATGAAGACGCTGGGTGAGGAAGAGTTCAGCTTCCCGCTACGCAGCATCCCGTGACCATGTCGCATGTGGTCCTGGAAGGAGCCCTCGTACA
This sequence comes from Hippopotamyrus pictus, assembly GCA_026781145.1. NCBI lineage: Eukaryota > Metazoa > Chordata > Actinopteri > Osteoglossiformes > Mormyridae > Hippopotamyrus > Hippopotamyrus pictus. The sequence goes on from JAODLC010000109.1 coordinate 600,037, forward strand.
CCTCGCCCGTGGCGTACCTGGGGGGGGGGGCACACACGCGCACACAAACACACACACGCATTTGTATTCAGATCTTTGTGGGACTGTCCATGTATTTCTGTGGGGAAAACCCTAATCCCAACACGACGACCTTGACCCCTATCCAGCCCTAACCTTAACCATATACAAGATTTTTGGCATTTTTACTTTTTTGATTGCATTCACAGATCTTTGTGAGGACCATAACGTGAAAATAACAGGTTTTTATCATGTTGTGGTGACATCTAGTCCCCACAATGTAATAATTACAAAAAATGTACGTGCACGCATGTGCACAAACGCTCACACGTATATGCACGCACACACTCCACTGAGCAATCCGCTGACCTGACTTCAATGGTAGGCCTTGGCTTTCTAATTAAGTTGATTAAGGGCGGCTGAGGGATTCGGATCACAAAGGAAGCCCCAGATGAACGGCAGGACGCTGATAATCCCCGACAGACAGAGGCAGAGGGCACTGGGGCAGGAACTCACCTGTATACCCCGAATCCGTGCATCCGGCCCTCCCTCCAGTGGCCCTGGTACTGATCATTCTTGTTCAGGTTCTTGTTGGGAACCACATAATCCCCAAACCTGCAGAATTCCAGTCACACAGAAAGGGCAAAGGTCACCCCCACAGCAGAGACGCCCTCCTCCCTGGCTTGCGGGGTCCTACTGACCCGTCCTCCAGTCCGTTCTTGAAGGTGCCGGTGTAGGTCCGGTCGTCTGGCCACTTCAGCAGACCCCTGGCCGAGAAGACAGACACGGAAGTCCAGTATAGGTAAAAGCCAATTATAATGCATGCCAGAAGGCCTCACTTCTCCAGAGAAAAACGTGCAGATGCCACACACACACAGAAGCACGCCCCCTAGAGGTGTGAGGCCACTGCAGCACCCAGTTATGCTCCGTCAAGTTCCGGGTCAGTTATAAATGTTAGCATTGGCAACATTAGCATCCGAAACAGCCCCCGGCCTGCGCCCCCCACCCACCTTCCGTGCGGCTTCCCGGCCACCCAGCGGCCCTCATAGCACGCCTCCTTCAGCCGGCTGTCCTTGTAGAAGGTGTAGGAGGCTGTGCGTGATATGGGTGGCTCAGGCCGCTGTACGGTGCTCGAACCCAAGACGGCGACCTCGGCGGCGGCCCCGCCCAGGGCCTGGTCCACCGCCTGGTTAATGGCTCGCAGCCACTTGGCCTGGGGGGATGGGGGGGGGGGGACACATTCAGAGGCGCCAAGGGAACCTTCTCTACGCGCATCTTCTCGATCCGGCCGTAACGCTCACACTGAGCGTTCATAACCAGTGATTACTGCGTACCTTCTCCATGGGGGAGGAGGCCAGGAGCGTGAAGGTTTCTTCAGGCGAGGTCACCTTGAGCCCGTACCTGACAATGGACCAGGAGGTGCATTACAGTTCTCAGCATGTTTGGTTAGCATCAGAATTGCAGCCGACAGCTGCGTCTGTGATCTGATTGGTCGGCCGGTCGAATGACTCACAAGTTGGTGGTTTCCTCTGAGATAGGCTCCACCCACAGTGTGGCCAGGGGGAAGACATGGTGAGTGGAAAACTGGATGGGAGACAGAGAAGGGCATCATGGCCAGCTGTTTCCCCCCCACTGCCAGTGTAAAAGTGGGGCATGGTTTGAGGGGGGGGGGGC
>JAODLC010000109.1:620365-639262 GCA_026781145.1 Hippopotamyrus pictus
CAGAGCCCAGTCTGTAAGGGGGCTAGAGAAAGAGCTTCCAACCGCGGTGGGGGGGGGGGGCAGGAGGCACAGCAGCCGGGGGATTAATTGGTGCGACATGTGCACTGGTGGGGGCGGGGGTGTCTGGGGCATTCGGCTGATTGCAGAGGCCCCCGACCCGCCCGGGCTCGACCGCAGCTTAGGGCGGAGCGTAGAGACCAGCTGTGCTGCGTTTGTGTACGTAAAGTGGGGGGGGGGCCTCAGAGAGCCCTCGCTTCCTGACGGAATCCGACAGCCGTGTCAGGGGGACCCCCTACTGCTATCCAGCTCTGCCGGGAAATTGGGAACAGGTGCGTGGATGAAGGCGGGGGGGGGATGGGAGAGGGGCCCCGAAATGGGAGACCCCCTCAGTCCGGCAGACGTGGCTACATGTGACCAAGCAGCCACTTTCTGATTTACAGGCGAGACACGTCACAGGGGAACCAAAGTGGAGTCGCTGTTTCTTCGCCCAGGACCTTCGGCCGCTGTAGCCCCGAGACGCCAGCTGCCCGCCCTTCTCTGAGACTCACGCAGCTCTTCCAGCTACTACGGCCCTTGCCATCACCTCCGAGCGTGAGGCCGGCCCTCTGAGCGCAACCCCCATCCCCATGTCGGCGCAGTTGAAGCATCTAGGACCTGATCTGCCTTAAAGGCAATTTCTGCAAGGCTCAGTGAAGAATCACTCCACATATGTCACATGGTGTTTCTGTACAGTTTTTGGCATTGGATGGATGGATGGATGGATGGATGGATGTACTTTATTGGACCCAACTGGGAAATTTTCCTGTTACGGCAGCAAACATAATACATAAGTTACACAGTATTCAATGCTTAAGTGTAGGAAGAGTTTAAGATAAAAGACACAGGATGCACAGGTGAAATATCTCTCAGACAGATAGGTAAGTGTATTTGAATAATCCCCAATATGCAACAGAAGCTGGAATAGCTACTGGTGTTAGAGTACAGAACATGAATGTACAGCATGCAGCCTGCAGTAAATGGTGTGCGAATAAACACAAATGGAAATTCCCAAATGAACAGCAATGAACAAATGAACAGAACAATTTTACTATCAGAAGATATAATTCTCTAATTTATTTCCTATCATTAATAAAATTATGACATTGAGCAGCAGTAGAATTTTCTAACAGCTGCTCTCCTTTTATATAAATATATAAAATGTTGATTTTTTTTTTGCGTGGTATGGCCAGTTTCATTACTGTACCTTTATACTACTTAATTACAGAGGGACTAGTCTTTGTCTGAAGGCTGTATTTAATAGTCATCCTTTTTTGGTAGCTGTCCTTTGAACCTTTGTTCTTCTTTTCTGTTAAACGTCTCAGATTCTCTTGGTGTCATTTCTGAATTTTCACCAAGCAGAGGGAGAGTCAGGCAGCTTCCCTTCATGTATGAGACTCTTTTATAAGAAAGAAAGAAAAAGGTCGATATATGTGCCTTAAATCTTAATATATATGATATATGAGCCTTAAATCTTAATATATATGATATATGAGCCTTAAATCTTAGCTGCTGTAAATATTACTGTTATCAAGGGACTCAGATTGAGTGCTGATGGACCTTCTGAAATTAGAGATAGATAGATAAATAGATAGACAGACAGACAGACAGATAGACAGATAGATAGATAGATAGATAGATAGATAGATAGATAGATAGATAGATAGATGGATAGATGGATGGATGGATGGAGGGAGTAAGCTGTGATGCTTAAAACAGGACTTCCCGAACACTGCAGCTCGCTGCGGTCTTGGCCTCCCAGTCACCAGGGGTTCGAGACTCAGGGCGTTGAACACAGTCATAAGTTTTTCCAATGCTCCATTTCAAACAGCTGTTTCACAGTAAGTCTATCCGCAGAGCAGTATATGATATGGCTGGTAAACAACATAATTATTATTAACACACACCTATGATAGGACTGGCATCCCATCCAGGGGGTGTCCACCCCCGCCCCCTGTACTACATGGATGGATGGATTTCTGATACGCGTAATTTTAGCTCAGCAGGTACTTACACAGCTGAAAATGACACACCTCAGCTATTTAAATGGCTCCTCCCCTCTCCTAGTCCCTAGTCCGGCCCCCACCCCCAACGGCCTCCTGGGTTTTGATCATAGTGTGTGACCCGACTGATCTGCATGTGTATGGAGGAAGGCCCAGCTTACTCAGGGAGGGGATTCGTCCCACATCACCGCCCCCCGCTCCACCATCCAACAACTAACAAAAAAAAAAATCACCAAAAAAAAAAAAAAAAAAAAAACGATTGAGGGACATGCAGCATTTCATGATCAAGTACCTTTCCTGACCCCACAAGTCATGCAGCCGGGGCAGCAGATGCAGGCATGTTAGAGAGACCTGCGTTCCAAATATGGACATGGGAGACAGAGGATTATGGGTAGGGGGTGTGAATAATTTAAGTAAATCCCCGGGTCGGGGATCCGCTCACAAACCATCTGTGAAACCTAAAAAGTGAACAGTAGTGGCATGTCTTTCAGTAAAAGCATAATAGTCACCGACAACAGGTCTCCTGTAGAGGGCGTCGCGCATACACGTGTTCGTCCAGCGAAGGCTTTGTGTTTGCCTTGGCCGGCAGACGGCACGTCTTCGTAGATTTCCTGTTACCGCTCGACGGTGCGCTGGAAACGAATGTCGGGAGGCTGATAAGACGGGCCGCTGTCTGCCCCGGCTGGCGGGACTGTGCAAACATGCGTGCAAATAAGTGCCGCTGGAAAGACGTCTACTCGAACACCCTGCTTATTAATCACGGCTGGAAAGGTCTCCTCCGCTCCTCCCTGGAGCTCCTGAGGTTTAGGGCACGATGTCTCTGAGAACCTCAGCTATGCAGCCTCAACTACAGGCTTCTCTTTGTCAAGCTGAGGATTGACTCTCACAAGTTGACTATGTTCTCAAGATTAACCAAGAGATTATTATTTTTTTACTGTACTGTTAGGCATACCTGCAGCTGACAGACTGCAGACTGTTATTCATTTGCTCAGTGGACTTATCCAACACAAATCCACACATCGTACATATTTATATAACAGGATTTTGACAGAAGCTCTACAAGTTAAACAGTTCAGGGTTACACCTCTGCTTGTGTTTCCATATTTGAAGTAACAGAAGCCCCCCCCCCCCCCCCAGTCGGAGCGTAACGTGGGCGTCATGCCTACAGCAATAGAACTCAAATCAATACCTGATCAATACCTGAACACGAGTGACCTCACACCTGCTTAAACGTTCCCAATGTTCTTACCTGTCACCTGCTAGATCTTTCCAGATCATTCTGGGCATGGTTCGTGAGGGCGGTCACAGCAGATGGACGCAGATGGAGACTGAAGACACACGTGCTGCAGACCCTAAAGGACGACGGCGCCTATAGCTTTAGCAATTAATCCATCATCAGATACGTTATCAGGTAGAGCTGATCTTCCTGGGTTCGTACTGAGGCGGGAATGAAACCCAAACCAGAGGCTCCGTGTAATTCGACGATTGCACATAGGCCGGTCATAGTTTGGGACTAATCAGTCCTTAAGTGTGGACTCCTGCATTCATTTGCTGTGGCTTTTTATGAACACTAATGTGCAGGGATAGTGGTGTGGAGATCAGTCAGCCCTGGCCAGTAAACCTGCCTGATGTCATGTTCTGCCCATCGGAGGTCAAATAATTGTTATGACCCTTCTGTATGAAAAAATATATCCTTGTAGGGATTTGAATTTACAGATAGATAAAAAAAAAATTCAATCAACATTTAATAACTAAGTAAAGGCAGTAGCCAATCAGGGCGCGATACGTTGCGTACACTCCCCGCCACCAGATGGCAGTAGAAAACAGAGCGAGGCAGTAAAGAGTTACCGTGGTGAAATGTGTCTGCCTTGGCCTGATTTTGGAAGCGTCCCTGAGGCATAGAGCAGCCTGCTGGGATACAGGGGAAGCGTGGCTGTAACGCTGTGGGCTCACGTGTTTCTCAGGAGACGAGTCAGCGTTACAGATTGTTCTATGGGGAGCAGCATTCGGCAGATTTGCAAAAAATGATTACGAATTTAATTGCAATTATTATCATGTTGTCAAGCAACTGACACTATTATCCAAACCAAATAATATTTTAGACCAATTTAGATAGTTGAATAGACATCAGCTTACATGTCCCGGGTCTGTGAGGCTATAACCTACATGCTTTGTTTAGCGACTTTAACCATCAAGACTCCTGTTTCACTCACCCTTTGAGAGACTCGCAGCTTGGAGTCAGGGCCTCAGACGATTAGTCGCGATTCCTTATATTTTATTTGCTGGAATTAATCAGAACACAGCACCTTTTCGTATCTGACCTCAAATATGACTCAAGAACACTGACATTCCTGGTGTTTCTGGATCGTTCCCATCGCAGGATCCTAGTAAGGGTGTTGCAGGGTGGAGCCTCTCATGGAAGGATGTCATGTCAGATGCACAGGCTGCCCCCTACGGTCCCTCGCTCTCCTCGATGGGAACTTTGCCACCCTACAGCAGCCATTGCTGTCAGCGTTTGCGTCGGCCTGTAACAGGAACCAGGAATACAGTCGTAATCTTGTTTTCCTACACCCCATTAGCGATAAATGTTTTGCTGTTGCCATAGCCACAGAGGGCTGGTAATCCTGCGGAGTTCACAGTTATATATGTGCTGAGGATGAAACTCTGACAGTCTCAAAGGAACGAGTGATGTTGGCATGTATGTGGATTTAGTGGTGATGAAATATTGTACAGTAAATATATATTTAAAGATATTTATGGTTTTAAAATATGCTCTCCTAAACCCTAAGGAGCATCAGGCCCAGCACACAAACGGCCGCGATGCAAGTTAATGAAAGTGTGACCATGGGTTTTGGTACATTAGTCTGTCGTTATATGTCGACAGTCAGCCGCTAATTGATGTGGGAAGGTGGCTGTGCATCTGGAGAGGAGCCCCCCTCCCCGCGCCCCCACCCCAGTCACCTTATTTTTGTCCTTACCCACCCTTTCCCATAATTCCCTAGTACCAGAAAGTAAAGCTTTGCGGTGCCTTGGCGCGGCGCGTGACTCCTGACAGTTGTTGCCCACACCGGGTTGATCTGCGCCAGCGCTGTCCCTCGCGAGACTTCGGGCACCGTCAGACGCGCCAGGCAGTGCGGTCAGCTGAGCTTCAGCCTCCCCGACTCCCTTCCCATTCCTCCCTCTCCGTCTCACCAGACATCCTCTGGCTGAAATCAAAGAAAAGCCCAAGCTTTGTACAGGCAAATAAAACACAAAAGTAAACAACAACTTTCGCTAAATGATTTACACTGGAAATTAATCAAACTGCAACCGCAGGTCGAGAAAACCAACTAAGAGTCATAATCTGTAACTTTTTCAAGGAAAAGAGGAAAATAAATCTAAATATTTGCAGAGTACTTAGCAGATTGTGGCTGTGGTTTCGCATCAGACTCGCTCTGTCCAAAGCTGTCCGCTCCATGGGCGGAGCCTGTGCTCCACTCGGCGCCGCTTGGTCCAAGCGGCGAGCAGGTCACTGGCTCTGGATGGTGCTGAAAGCAAATGCCATGGCTCTTCTGATGGACAAGGTTCGTTCGTGAGCCAGTTAATAAAGGAATTTGCTTCTCTGATTGCCTACCGCCTCTTGCTCTCCATGACACACAAGTAGGTGAGACCAAGTTTGGCAGCGAGCTGGGAGTTAAGGGCCTTGCTCCAGGGCCCACTGACATGACAGTTCTGCTGAGGCTGGGCTCGGAATAGTGACCTTCTGAGCCACATGCCGGCCCCCGGTGCTGTCAGTGGTTAGGTGGCGAGGTGAATGGTGGGACTCGTCAACTGACTTCACTTTGCCCCAGACGTTAGGGGGTTCGGATGATATTCTGATGGACCTTGTCTCTGGCAGATGACTCCTGTTGTCATCAGGATGGCAGATGTCTGGGTTTCTGTACTTTGGACAGAACTTACGCTGGTCCACCCTGGGTCAAGGAGACCAATGGAAGCAGACGCAAATCAACGGATTTGTTTAGGACAAGGAGGACAGCGCACGGTGTGGACATTCCTCAGTGAAAGTCAGACGTCGCAAGCCCTCCGGCAGGCTGAGAGACCCTCAGGCACCCCCGAAAAACAACAAGGGGATTAAAGAGATGAGTGAGGCTTCGCTTTCGCACGGCTCCTGACGGACTGCAGGAATCCGGAAGGCAGGTTGAGGGACGTGGGCATGGGGTCCGTTGGCACCCCCACTGACCGAGCGGGATGCGTGTGAGCCGTTCGAATGGGTCCAGCTTGAAAGAAAAAGCGCCTAAGAGGAGAGGAGGCACCTGGGCCAGTTCCAGGAACGTGGGCTGGCGAGAAATGGGCAGAGTCCTCGCCCCTGGGCCACAGACAAAGACGCCCACGGAAACGGAGGGAAACGCCTCTTTCACGTCAGGGGTTTATACCTGAAAAAGGAGTAACTTTATACCTCAGGACACCCATGTGTAAGCCTCCCCCCCCCCGCGCCGCCGCACCCCAGCCGATCAGTAGCCGTACTGTCGGGCCAGATCCCCACCTGATTTGAATAAGACCCAGACTGAGATTTCTGGGGTATACAGGACAAGCCCTCAGGCTCCGGAGGAACTAAAACCACCTCTGAGGATGTGTGTGCGTGTGCAGCGTGTGTCCCCGACCGCATCTCCCCGCGCTTCACAAACGCATGCTTGTTCCACCGAAAATCCTGCATAACTGATTATTAGCCAGTTCTAAAGGCCACCCCTGGATGCTTCTGGCTGAAAATCCCCTTCATGGAAGATGAATGGAAGCAGGTGGGTTAAGAGTGAGGAGAAGCGCGAGTGGAACGGGGGCGGCCGGGGGCTGTTAATCACCTGGGTGCTTCACTGAAGTCCTTCAGCCACATTAAAGGTTCACGTTAAGTTGCGGTGAACAAAAACATGTGCTGAGCAACTGAAGTAATTAAACAATGATCTGTTAAAGCACGTTTCCGTTGTAGACTTAGGCTTCAGAGCGAACACGCCGCTGATCTGCTCTTTTCAGGGGAAGTTTCGGATTTTGTTGCTATTTAAGGTATAATTTCATACCGAGATTAGATCCTTAAAGGGCGGACGGTGAGATTCTCAGGGCAGCAGGATGAGCCCCATCAGGGAGAAACTGCGCGTCACAAATGAAATAACAAACTCAAGTCCAAGGGTAAATCAGGCCAAAGGCTCACTGATGGTTTTTTTTAAAAAAAAAAAAAAAACTCCAATTTAGCAGGATTTAAATCATAACACCTCGTGAGATTCAAAAACTGGTAAAAAAAAAAAAAAAGAAACACACACATTCCAGCAAACTCCAGAGATGGAGGCATTATTTGTCTTTACAGACCACAAACATTCGGGCTGGCACTCCAAGGCCGTCTGTTTAACCCGACTTCACTGAGCGGACATCAAAGTGCCCAAATGAATCACCAGACAAACTGCTTTTTCCTTAGAAAACATTCTGCCTGGCGCTTTTTGATTGGCGCTCAGTGGTTAACCACGTCTTTACTGGAAACGAGCTCCCTTATGGTATCGCAATCATGCACCGGATGTGTCAAAATCTGCTCACGGTATTTATCACACGCCCTCTCAGATGCATTGTACTCCAGTCAGCGTCTCCAAAGAAATATTAAAGACAAATACATCCAATTTTTTTTTTTCTCAAGGTCTTGTAAATGGCTGTGTAATAGGGAGAGATGTGTGTGTGTGTGTGTGTGTGTTTGTGGGGGGTGAGTATGCAGTAATTTTTTTCCCGATTTCCAGCCAAGGGAAAGCGTGAAGAGCCCTGGAGATCAAAGGCAGGAATCGGAGGAATCATTTTTCATTCACGAGGTTGGAGGATGAATATAATAACGAAGAGCACATGTGAGCTCACGCAATCAGCATAAACGAGGAAAAAAAAGAGTCTGATGTCACCTTTGTGGTTTCGGTTTGTATGATGTCTCATTATTGTAGAAAAAAAACACATGCAACCTAATTGAGTAACTTTGCTAAATTGCCTAACCCTAACCCTAACCCCAACCCCGTTAACCTTACTAAAAGTACTGGCAGGAGCTGCACGTCATTGTTTACTTATTTGTACCATATCGTGTCGCCTGCAGACTGAGCTGACTGACTATCCTGCTTCCCACAAACCACCTCCTCCCTGCAAACCACCGCCATTCCGGAACGGTTGGAACCGGGTGCTTTAAATCAGTTAATTCCGTAGACAACGAGTGGGCTGTGAATGTGTTTATGTTGAGTGTGAGAACGGGTACAGAGTGATACGTGCGATTCAGCTTTAATCGGGGGAGGCCAACGTGGATCCCGTTACGGAACTGATCTATCATTTAATGCTGTGTTTGTCCAGGCTCTGGCCCAGAACACTGGAGAGGTGGCGACGGAGGGGTGGAGAAGAATCTGAGCGGGGCGCGAGTGCAAACAGGAACGTCTTTGTGAGACATGGCAGGCACTTTCTGCAACTCCCCCCACCCAACCCAGCCACCCACCAAAGCAATGACATCCGACCCCATGCACTGGGGCTCCTTTTAGGAAGCGGGGGAGGGGGAACATAACACACAGTGCTGGGATTAAAAACCATTCAGGCTTATTTTACAGGACAGGGAAGGCCGTTTCTACTGGAAGGTTAAACCTGTAGTCCAGCTTTCACTTTCCTGTCCCAAAACAGGACACACCAGTCCTTCTAACCCTAATCATGCTATAACCTTTATGTTCATCATAACCCTATGATTAAAATGAAGCCAGACACCAAAAATAATGCTACTGTAACTCTGACCTTAACCCCAACACAAAGGCTGAACCTACTCCTATCAATAGCTCTATGTATGTATAATGCTAACTCTATGTATAATGTTTAATGCTAGCTCTATGTTTAATGCTAGCTCTATGTATAAGGCTAGCTCTACCCATATCCAAAATAATAACCATAAACGGAAGCCTAGCTTTAAAACAAAATAGCCAATGCAAAGCTAAACCCGAGCCCAGCCAGTGACACCCACCCTAATCTTAATTATATTTTAAGCTAAAACATAGCCCTAACAATCAGAAACATTACTCAAACTGTGGCTTTAATTGTACTGCAAATCTGAACCAAACATTAACCCTATCCCAAAAACTAACCCTATATCAATGCTAGCCATAACCTTAATGGCAACCCTGACCTTTACTGATCCTAATGGTGATCCCGTCTCCTAACCCTAATGGTGATCACACTAGCACTTGGGCAGACAGGATGACCTGTGCATCTTGTCTTTCACAGGGAGCTTCACCTTATTTTCAGAAAACAATTTCTCTCTAACCCAATAACCCTAAATGTAGATCTAACCTCCTTATCAACCCTACTGGTCCAGGGGTGCCAGTAGACATTTTGGGTCCCATAAAAGCACATCATATTAGGGCCCCTATTCAGCCCGATCCAATTATGTTCCACACACTCATCATATCACTGCACAGCAGATATCACTGGGGTGATCATGCTCCTGTCTTCTGCGCAGTGATACGTTTGGTGTGTGGAGTTTGGTAGAAGAAAATAGTTCCCACATTTAATTGCTAACTACAAAGTCTGTAGATTATCTTCAATAACTGGGTCATTATTTCTGGTAAGAGACATTGCTGTTGGATTTTTCAGATATATTTTTCTGAGGCTTTAATCACCACGGAATGAACGCCATTCACTTCCATCATATTCGAGTGAAGCTTGACATTTCTACAGCTGATGTCTCCAAAACTGGGCAACTCCCAGCAGAACAACCTAGATGGACAGATAGCACTAAAGCCCCTCTAAAACATTTCTTTTCAGTTTTTAGGTGAACCCCTTTAAGGCAATCCCAACTTAACCCTAGCTTTAACCACAAATTTAGGGCTGAGCTGTAACAGAATGGGTAGTGGGTTGAATGAATAAAAATGGACAACAGGACAGTATATTGAACTGATGTTACTGGAAGTAGTGATGACAAACAAACAGTACAACAACACACAAGTGATAACTGCAGGAGTGACCCAGGTCAAAATAATAGAGAATAATAGACTGACTTAGTGATTACCCCTAGCTAACATACCTTGCCCAAAACAACTTTGTCTGGCATTGCAAAAGCAGAGATTTTTCAATCGAGGACCTAATGTCCCATTGAGCAGTGAATCTGCTAGGCGAGCACACGGCAAACGATTCTTTCCAACGTACAGATCATCGAACCCTGGGGAGTTCTCACATAGCAGGATACTAGATGGGGCGGACAAAGGAGCAGGATTTGATCAAAGCCTTAATAACAGTTTTCGATTTCAAAATGTACAAGGGAATACCTTCAGGGTATGGAGGGTCCAACGCAAGATGTTATATATTTAAATGGTTCTTTGATGCAGGAATGGGGTGCAGGGGACTAGGCGAAGTGGTTTGGTTGGGCTTCTCAACCAGCTGACAGGTATGGCAAGAGCGACAATACTAGGTTACGTCCGTTTGTATAGCGGGCTGATCATCACACTCTTTCCCGATTCCTAGGTGACCAGAATAGAGATGGTCATGAGCGAAAGGCAATACATAGCTCTGATACAACTGTGTAACCACAACTTGAAAGACTGGCCGAATCGATACGCTGTTTTAAAGACCAGCAGTTTCTTTGTTATGTGGTCATTAACAGTGCACTGAAACGTCTGATACACCTAGTTTACTTATATCATTGTCTTCTGTGGATTCAATGGCAAACCCTAGAAGAACAGGATCATAAAGAAAATGAATCTGACAGATTGATGTTTCCAGATTTACGTGATTGAATAATCACACACAGGTAGAAGACAAGGAAAATCACAAGCTAAAGCCACAGTGTTTCTCCCTAACCTAACCCTAACCCTAACCCAAGCTCGAAGCCTTAGAGCAACCTCAACCCTTAATGCAAGTCGAACCCCACACCTAACTATAACCCTTAAGGCAAGATTATCCTATCTCTGACCTTAATGCTGAGACTTAGACAGATCCCATCCGTAACCCGAGCGCAACTCTAACCCTGAAAGCACCCCTAACCAAACTATCCAAGCAGTGCTGTAGATGAGTTGTCTGTAAATTCTCCTTAGTGTGTGAGCGTGCGCCGTGTGGTTGAATAGCTCTCAGTTAAGGGTGTCCCCTGCCTTGAATAATGTGCTTCCAGGGATAAGCAGTTATGAAGATAAGACGACTGGATGTGAACATACTGATAATAGAATTATTCATTTGTACCAACCTAACTCATCATGACACTGCAGTTAGAGCTTAGCGGCTGTTTAGCTCTGAGTGAGAGTGACGCGAAGGAATGCTGCTTCTCCACTCAGCAGATGCCGTCACATTAAGCACCGAATTGTGAGGGACCTCGGACGCCTGCTGACATAGCGTGTCACCGCCGCGTGGGAAACACACAATATATGAATGCTTTACGTCTACCCTTCCCACAAGAAGTCAACTTTACTGTATTAGATGACTCATTCATCATTCCGTCGATGTGAAAAGATGGCACTTTGGTTCAAAAGCAAATATATTTTATACATCTGTCAGTCAAATGCAATTGCCGCATTATTTGTAGATTGACAACATGCTCAGTTATATGGTTTTCCTCTGCCTCCCTGTTATTAAAGCAGTATGGGGGGGGACACTTTGGCTTGCACTGGCTCAGATGTGAACACGGCTGGCTGGAACGCTGCGAAAACGCGGAGCGACGAGGCTGGGGGGAGTCTCACTCGAGTGGATGAAAATTAAACTCCACCCATAATCATTTCGGCAGCTCATTAGTGTCACATATGCGATACGAGGCGGATTTTAGGGCACTCTCATGGGAACAGCCACAAACATAAGAATGGCGTTTAATAAATAATGATGTGTCATGGTGGACTGTTTCAAAGGGCTGAGAGGATGCAGATGGAAATACTGTATACAAGATGCTGAGTGCTTCTAAAAAAATGAATGTTCCTTAACAGAAAACTCAACCCAGAACGATGTTTTAAAAAAGCTCAAAACCTATTTTAAACCATTTTATACAGGTTTGTAATCACTTTTTAAATAAATTGATAAAATATATGCCTATGAATAATAAACATGTTTAATAATCACAGTGATAATACAATGGTTTAATTTATTACCCAACTAATTTGTTCTAAGATCTACTTAGAGCATCTACTCATTTTAATGAATTGTTTCGCAGCTTACATGCCACCCCAAAGCATTCTGCATTTGATAAAGCTTAACTTCTTGAAGCGATTCAGGCAGGAGTGACTCTAGGATTTGACCCTAACCTGGGACTGGAGCCAGTAACCATCAGGATAACAAGTCTTTGTCGTAACCAGTGTGGGTAAGTAAGTGCCCACACGTGTGAGCAATAAAATAAAATAAAAAACACATTTGAGCCACGGAACACTGAGCGGAAGCATGGTCAGCTGTCAGTAATGGGAACTGTGGTATGTGAGAGTACGGAGACAGCAAGGTGAGGGATAGTGGACACAAGTCTGTGAACAATTAGACTCCTTGTTGGACAGGCCACCATCTTAACGAGCACAGTTGTTTTTATTGTCTTTGTTGAATTAATTGTTCTGTGTGACTTGTGCAAAGCACCCTATAATTCACTAGTTTCCACTCCTGCAGCAGTAATAGGACAGTCGTACCAATTACAACATGATGAGCTGAATGGTGTAATTGTTGAATTGCTCGACTGAGTGTCTGTAAGGGTCGCATAGGAAAATCACGTTCACCTATACCAGGGTTGCCGACTTTGGTCAGCAGGTTGGAGTGAGATTTTCAATTTGAGACAAGTCTGCACACGTGTTTATATGTATGTAACAGTGTTATTACCTTGTAAATAGTCTAGGAGGGATTGCATACTACCCCAATGCTTTTGATGTAGCTAATTTTAGGTTTATAATGGAATAACATAGATTCGTCATAAGATTTCTTGCATCTTGCAGCGTGAGAGTCTGATAGCGTGAGTCTGTGAGAGTTTGGCTGCACTGCTCTGCAGTGACATGCCTCAAATCTATCAGGCCCATTCCGTAGCCATGAGATTATGATAATTATTACAACATCGCCCAATTTAGAAATGTGACCCATGCAAAAAGCGTGGGTCAATCTAGGATTTGACCCTTAGGGGGTGTTCAGCCCCCTGAAAAAATACAGGACAAGACTAGGATCTAGAACTCCCTATGGTGGGGGCCAATATGTAGAGTCTCTATTAGCAATGTTTTATTGACCATATCCACATTTTAATTTTCGTCTGGACTTATTGTATTTTTAAATTCTGTTGTTTGCAATGACAAACTATGACCCACTGAACTGGGTAACATGCAAAAAACATGCAAAAAATCATAAATAATCATTCTGATATTAAAGAATAAGGTGAACAAATGTATTTACAGACATCACACCTTAGGCCTGTTTGATTTTAGACAGGCAAAGGAGGGACACCCGGGAGGGATGGGGTCACTAGCTAGGCTTGGGAGGTATTACGGTAATATTGTACAGAAATACAATGTTTCATTGTCATCGTACTGCAGCATGATGAGGTTATTACCATATACAGTGTTATTGTCATTTGACAATACAACCCCCTCCCACATGGAAAATTTTATTGGGAGATAGCAGAATATCATTGCTTTTTAAAATATCATCAAAATACCATGCACCATGGTATAATGTTTGGATGGTATGACAGAATTGCAAATTATATTTTTCTCGCTGGCTAATTTTACCACCGCTGAATAGCAGAACAACAGATTTCCAGGACATTGTGCATCATTCACGGGGACTGCTGTCAATTTACGAGACAATCCAGGAACCTCTGAGAGAGGTGGGGCGTCTGAATTCAATATAGACATTAAGATTAGCCCATCAAAAAGTAATGGGTCAAGTAACCTGCTCCATTCAACAATAACACCAATTTAATTGTGGTAGGCCTAACAATCCATGTTTTATTAAAAACATACTAAACACCATAAAACACAATATCTCTGAGAATGATTAAACGTAGACGTACGTCAAAACAGACATCCTGCGTAGCCTTTAGGCTACTGTGACATTGTGACAATTCATTTTCATTCAAGCAGGCTGATGAGAAACCAGAAATAACGGCACAGGTCTCTGCCTAAACACAAACACGTCAATCAGTTGGCGCAAATTCTGCCTTCTCCAGCTTCCAAAGCAAAATGCTATCATATTGGGGCATGAGGCAATCAGACAAACTGTGCTACCTCCTGGGTAATATACACACAATATACAGCTCATAACAGGAGAGGATCGGAGGGCAAGGGTGACTGAGAAAACTGTCCCTTTGGCGTTGCGTTTGCGCTCAAAGAGCCGCAGCCCAGAAAAGCGGGCGTGTCTGAAAGAGCACTATGGCCAGACTGGAGGGATTTATTATTACAGCTTATATTCATACATGGTGATTTTGCCAGAAAGTACGATTTTTGGGTTGCCTTTTACAGTACTCAATGAATAAAGCAAAAAATAAATTTATCAAACAATCATTCAAAAACGTCCTTCTGACAGCAAGGCCGGAGTGCTTTACAATATACCGTCAGCATATCGGTAATTCTTGAGTTAACATTACATACAGATCTGCTATCGATTTCTTATCCTTTCTCGATTCTATAACTGTTCTAAACAGACGCAGTTTGCAATCGTGATATATTTCTTTCAGACATTTATAATTTATAAATGAGGTGCCTGTCCACCTGCTTTTTAAAGAGTTTCAAGATGTTTCAGACACGTAAAGGACATGTTTCAGTTAATTCCAAACACAATCATATTAACAGATAACTGTATAACTGTTAATGTCAGAAACATTCTAAAGCTGTTTTCCCCAAAAAATGAATCATTCTGGAATACTCCATGTCCGGCCATTTCTTGCCGTAACACTTTTCCTTGACTCGTCTGGCAGAAAGTCATTAAATTGTGCCTTGTGTTGAATGTGGCACGTGTGACTCTACTTGAAAGCAGCTTCCGATAGATTTCCCCAGTCTGTAAGCTGCTGTTATAGCCTGTTGTGAAATGCGAAATAGCCGAAAGCGACAGGCAGCATTTTCCATACCTCAGTAGTATCATCCCCTTTCCTCCTGGTCATTCTGCGTATGTTTAAAATGACCATTAGGATCAGATGCACAAACACAATCCATGTTCAGAGAATATGTTCGGTACTTTAACTCCGCTGGGGGGGTTGTGGCCCCCACACTTCGTGGCCTCTGCACCCATATTACGCTGATGCTGTGAGTGTGTGTGACACTCGGGGGCGGGGGGTCTTCACTGGTGGGGTTGTGTTTTTCCAGCGTCTTGGCTGGTGTGTATAAAAGAAATAAATATCACGCGGCGGATCGTATCGATCCCTTTGTCTAAAAAAGCCACGGAGGGGTAAAGTTTTCCACTCTTTGATGCTATTCAGTGTCTGACACGCAGGAGAGGCCGAGCCCAGAAGCAGAGCTGAGACGGCAGACGGGCAACAGCCTCAGCAAGGCTTCTGATCGGCAGGCGAGACCCAGGTTTCAGGCCTTGTCAGTTAACCCTTCATACTGTAGATCAGTGCTCGCCAACCTTTTTTAAAGAAAGAAAAGCTAAAAAAAAAACATATTTTGCTGACCTGGATCAGGGGGACCCCCCCCCCCATCACTACCTTTTGCCCCCCTTGGAAGATCTTGGCTGCTTGTTGATTGCTGACCACTGCTGATGGTCTTTAAATACCATAAAACAATGTAATTATTGTAGTGATTTAATTGTTTATTTTCATCACTAGCAATAACTAGCAACTTAAAAGTAATGTTACTCATTTCAGCTGATGAGTTATTCCATCTTCTAATGTCACATGGCAGTGTCTCTCAAACTGGGATACAGGGACCCACAGATAGTCCACGTTATTGCTTCTGCCCAGGTCCCGGTAAAGAAAATGTGACAGGCACACAAAAGCACACACAGCGGGGGTGGGATTCAAACCTGCCCCCAACCCTGGAGATATGAGATGGTGGGCAATTTTTTTTAATGTCTTACTTATTCAGGAAGCTGTAGGAACGTGCTAGTTCCTTATCTAGGCCACTATGACAATTCAGGTAAAGGACTTGACTGAAATTCTGTTTTACAGGCAATTCATAATCACTGAGTAATACCGTACATTCACCTGTAAAAGCTAATATCAGAGCCACAAAGTGTTGAGGAGGGTACAGTCACAGCGGAACGTGTCAGTCAGGGACCCTCAGCACACATCACACAGACCCTGAAAGGTCTCTGTACTGCAGCCGCAGAACCGGGAACTAAAAAGGTGGATGTGTGCATCGAGGCAGACATCTAGAACAAGCCTGAATGGGTTTACTGAAGTTTAGCGAAACTTTGAAATCAAACATCCACACAAGCCAAGGGGGGGTGGGGGGGGGGGGGGGGTGTTGTGCGTCTCAGGGCCTCTGCAGACGTCAAGCCTCTTCGTTCGGTTGTTTTTCATTCCCTGGAAAAGGCAAAACGATTTGGAGGGGACGTCCACAAAAAGCACGTATTTAATGCGGCTCACTTGAGTTTGATTAATAAAATCCACCACGCCCCCCCCCCCTCTCCTGTTTTATATCCACAGATTTAATTAAGTGGACCCCCTGGAGTGATTTTTTTTTATCTCACGGAAACAGCCAGACGTGGATGCAGGAGAATAAATAAATAAATATAAAGGATTAAGAAGAGAGAGAGATCCTGTGACAGAAATGTAAATCCGGCAGGACGGCCCAGCCCACATGGACTGGCAGGAAGCGAAGGGGAGAGTGTGACAGGTCCTGTGATGTCGCTATGCCGACTGATGTACCGCACGTGTGTGGGGCCAGAACGCGTGTCAGAAATGTCATTGCCGCGCTCGTTATTGGCAGGAATGCCGTAAGGGTGGGAAGCCACTGGGGGGAGGGGGGGCTCTGCTGATGGGGTTGGGGAGTGTGACATGGCGTCACTTTGGAGTATCAGTGAGGAAGAGCAGAGTGAATACACAGCATGCTGGGGGAACCTTAGAGGCGCAGACGCTGAATGGAGTCCGAGGCTAAGAATGCCAAGTGGAATCGGCTGTTGTACTTTTATAGCACCTTAAACAGTCAAGAATCAGTGATTTGAGAACCCGGGGTGGGGAACAGCTGTTGTACCTGATCCTGATGTTCCGTTTTTCGGAAGAAATGCTTTCATTCTGGGTGACATCTCCGTTTACCGCCTGCCAAGGCAGGGAAGAGAGAAGCTTGTGTCACATAAACAGGCGTCACGGCGCCTTGCAGCCCGCGGCGATGCTGCTGAGCTTAACGCCGCTTCCGCAAGCATCTGCTTGTCAGCCTGTCGGCCTATCCCCCCCGCCCCCCGCGGTCCCCTCGGCCGACTGCCAATTAGGCCACATTTGTCAGAGCAGAGGGGACCCCTGAAATCGCCTCCCTCTCTCCCTCCTTCGCTCCTGCTTCCTCTGTGATAACGAGCCGGGCCTTCGTTTACTCCATGCCATCATCCCTGGGGTTCCGTGGGAGGGGGAAACAGGGGGCAGCAGGCGAGGAGATAGAGATGGAGAGAGGGAGAGATGGAGAGATGGAGAGAGGGAGAGATGGAGAGAGGGAGAGATGGAGAGAGGAGATGAGAAGGCAGAGAGGGTAAGGGGGATGGAAGCAGAGCTGATACTCACGGTGACGTCCGACTCACTCTCTGCACTCTTGTCCACCTGCCCTGTCCCATGACATCTTACACCCACCCAGGTCTCCTGGTGGCAACTCTGTCTCACTAACTTCCTGCCTCACACCCTCCAAAAAATACATTAATCCAGAACATCCAGAACAACAAATAACTTGAGAATTTCCAGGGTTAGAATTCACTTAGGCGAAGATTCGCCCCAGCAGGTACTCAGCGAAAACGAAACAAGATTTTGGCCTTTGTCTACAAAGAAAATAAAAAAAACATATAGATTTTTTTTCAGGCTCTTGTAAACCTGAGTAGGGCAGAAGAAACCTTTCTCATCTACGGAATAGTCTTGTCTGAGCAGAGGATCAATAGAGTCAGATCTGCTAGTCTCACCACGGGTTACTTATATAACGAACTCCTGCTTTTAAGCCTGAATCTCTCAACTCCCTCAGTGACCTCAGAAGAAGCAGAAGACCCTCCCCACTCTGCTTCCAGTGTTTCCAGGGGTCCTAATCAGCACAATCCAAACAAACCATCCATCCATCTCGTGATTGGAGGCACAGTGACCTCACCAGCGTGAGACACACGCAGAACAGCACACGGTCCGGGGCAGATCCATAGCCACATACCCCTTGTTCTCGGTGTGAGGTGGCGGAGGGGTGACTCATGACCTTGAGGTACAGATCTAACTTCCAGGTCTCCAAATGTATCCCAAAGACCCCAAGTTCAGATCTGCTGCTCTTAATTCAGGAACAAAGACTGGTCAGGGTGGGTCCGTGTCTTAAATGTTTGCTTAAAAAAAAAGATGTGGCGACCCCAAGGATTTTCAGTGCATAGTAGTAATTCTTGGTAATTACTGGTAAACACAGCATTTATGTGATCTGAATGGGGACCTGCAAGCACTGTTTATAATGGTTGTTAATTTCCAGCTACACAGAAGTAATGGGCACCGAACAGGATAATGACCAGCAGGCGTGTCGACATCAAGCTCCGTCTGTTTCTCGCACGGAGCTGCCTGCTCTCTCAGACCAACCCGCGGAGGGAAGCGGCACGGTTGTGGCTTTAATCAGCCCTTCTCACGTCCCCGTGGAGATCTGATGACGGGCGGCGGGGGGGTCCTCCGCAAGGCGGGGCGGCTCTCCTGCCCACAGACCCCAGATCAGTGTCAGACGGCGTGTTTTTCCGCAGGCCCAGGAACTCACAGTAATGAACCATCATTAATGTGCCGATGTGCCGATTATTTTTAGATGGGGGGGGCGGG
>JAODLC010000109.1:655847-666565 GCA_026781145.1 Hippopotamyrus pictus
ATGGGGGGAGGAGGATGGTATCTCTCGTTCAGGCCGTGAAGCCATAGACGTCCTCTCCGCTTACCGACGGTTACACTTCCTTTGCTTTCGCCCCCACCCCCCACGCTTCATGGAAAACCAACTGGGGCAATTAGTTCCAATCTAGGGCAGGTAAGATGTGGATGGGCGGGGGGAGGTTTGGAGTGGGGGCTGCTGGTTGCTTAGCACTGACAGGTCCCCCCTCCCAGTGGAATGACATGGAGCAGTGGGCTCAACAGCGAGGGGGGGTCACTTATGAGATTACTGGCCTGCCGGCGGGTGAGGGTGACATTCGGTCACGGCATGGGTGACCGGTGCCCCCGCCCGCATGCCCACCCGCTCGCCTACTCTTTCTCTCCACTTTATTACATTACTTATTAGCTTAGCAGTGTGCATAGCTGACTGCTTTAACACTTTTAACCACTTATTCAGCTGGATTGTTTTTCCCAGGGAGGGGAGCAATTCACAGTAAGCACCTTTATTTAAGTCCCTCGAAGGGGGAAATAACATTTCTCTACAGAGGTTTGAGGCCGGGACCTTCAGTCAAGGTCCTCGCCAGCAGCCCATGATGCCAGATGACCCCGTGACCTCCTCGGCCGCTGGCCAGTCTGACACCTCAGCTACGAAATGTACCCAGGCTCTCTCCGGCCTGTGAGATCTCCCCTGTCGCAGGTATACAAAAGCAATGTATAGCGTTATCTGAGACATGTGAACTGGTATATTCACACTCACTGTCCCAGGGTGGCTGTGGATAGTCTGTCATAGTCTGGGAGAGAGATAGGTACACACACACACACACACACACGTTGGAGTACCTACCTAATGGGGACCGTCCATTCATTTCCATGGGAAAAACCCTAATCCCAATCACTACACCCTTAACCCGTACCCATCCCTAACCTTAACCATAAGTAAGCAAAAAAAATATATATATACAGCCTTTTTGGTTTTTTGAATGCATTGACAGATCTAACAAGTTTTTATTACACTGTGGGGTACATTTGGTCCCCAGAATGTAATATAAACATAATCCATACACACACACACACACTCACACACACACACACACACACACACACGCGCGCGCGCGTTACCTTGTTTCCTCAGCTCACCCTGTGGGGGATGCAGACCTCAGGGGGGCTCTAATGCGCCTTCACAGTGGAGGACAAACACAGCAAGAGGTGTAGGTCTGTGTTTACCTTTCACTCTGCCGTCAGCCAGACCGTAGGGGGCCCTGAACCGCGAGCCTGGACTATTGTTCCTAAAGGCAGGGCAGGGATTAGAATGGAGCTTTTGACCAGCAGAAATGTGTTTGGGGGTTCATTGCTTTGATAAATTAATACTGAGGAGGACCGGTGGGGAGTCGAAGCCTCCAGCTAATGGACGCTACCTTGGGGCAAGGCTCCGAGTAGCTGTTTGGAAGACAAGAGAGCATCTCAGATCAGCGCACAACCTGCCAGGCTGGCGTGGGGGCTTAGGGCCTGATCTCTCACTCCACACATTCTCGACAGGCCTTAGTGGGATGACATCGCCACCCACAGATATATTCGGCAAGTAATCCCACCGCTTCTGCCACCAATACCACCGGGGGGGTCCCGTGTCCCCCCCCCCCACAGCGCCGGCACCCACCACCTACCACGAGCAATCCCATTAAAGGCAAAGGAGTCGCTGATCTAGAGAGGCCATCAGGGTCCGTGTGCATGGGGCAGATTCCGGTGGCTTTTGGAGAACATGAACCTTCAGTTTCTACAATGATATAACTATGTGACATCATTCCCCACTAATGACCGCTGAGTCCTAGAGGAGAGAAGAAACCCTAAGTCACAAGGAAGACAAGAGGAAGAGAAAATAATGGGACTGCAGCGTAAAGGCCACAGGTTCAGCTGTCAAAGGGACCATGATGTTTAGCATAATCTGCATAATATGAATGATCTATACTGTCTGTGAGCCAGACCAGGATATGTGGATGGAAGAAGGATGGATGGATGGATGGATGGATGGATGGATGGATGGAAAAATCCAAAATGGGATGCAAATTAAAGGTAGGAGCTTATGAAGAAGGTAAAGGAGGAAGGGGAGATGTAGCCAGGCACGTGGAGCCTGTTCTGGGGTGAGGGATTAGCAGAACAGCGAGGGGCTGCCCCACCCACCACAGGGGGCATTCCTGAGGACCTCTTTACAATACTCCTGCTTTGCACAAGCCTCCCAGGAATGTCCTCTGCCGGAGGCCCCGACTCAGACACAGCTGAGCAAAGGCGTTCGGGGTGACATGACAGCAGGCCTCCAGGACCTGTGATGCTATTGCCCTAAGCCAGCACACCTTCCTGCTTTGGTAGGGGGTGATGTGGCGGCAGGCCTCAAGGATCGGTGAGGCTATTGTCCAAAGATGGCCCACCTTTCGGCTTTAGTAGGAGGTGATGTGGCGGCAGGCCTCCAGGATCGGTGAGGCTATTGCCCTAAGCTGGCCCACCTTCCTGCTTTAGTAGTGGGTGATGTGGCAGCAGGCCTCAAGGATCGGTGAGGCTATTGCCCAAAGATGGCCCACCTTTCCGCTTTAGTAGGGGGTGATGTGGCGGCAGGCCTCCAGGATCGGTGAGGCTATTGCCCTAAGCCGGCCCACCTTCCTGCTTTAGTAGGGGGTGATGTGGCGGCAGGCCTCGAGGATTGGTGAGGCTATTGCCCTAAGAAGGCCCACCTTTCGGCTTTGGTAGGGGCAGTGTGTGACAAAACAGAAACTGCGGCCCCGTGTCTTGACATGTCTCCAAGAAGCCAGTGCTTGGTGGCCTGACTCCATGAGTTCTTTGTAATTAGTTGAGCTCATTATCCCTGCCTGGGAATTTAGTGCCTGTTTGTCTGCCCCTTCCTGTATCCTCGCTTCTCTTTTCCCCCTGAAGGAATGTTCAGTGCAGCTTCTGCTATGGAGTGGGCTGGGGTTGGATCGGCAGATTCAAGGAATACTTCTGCCTTAGACATCAGCACCTGCTTTCTATATGTGTGGTAGATCCAACACACACGGCCCAGGTGGTTCCGATAACAGGCCGCACGTGTGGAAATGGCTGCCTGTCGGTGACCAGAGCTGGGTGACAGATGTGTTGTCCATGTTTTTCGGAGCGGCCTGCGTAACCGCCCCTGGAGCTGTAAATCTGCTCCCCGCAGATATGGTGACACGTCGAGGCCGGCCTCAACAGCGGGGCCCGTGTAGCCACACATGTTAGCCTGTCCCCCGCTGCTCACACGTGGATTTAATGAAGTTCATGTAAATAAATAAAGACGCAAACATGTAATATGGTAGAGGGTAGATTTCTGATTTTTGAGGGTGAGTTTGCAGACTTGCATTTAACCTTCAAGGAGTGTTTTGATCAGGGAAGAGTGTGGGGTTTGTAGATGGAGAGTAGATGGGGTGTTTACATGCTCCTCTGTGTGTGTTTCCATCAGGCCTGGCACATCTAACGTTTGCCATGTATATTTTTCAAGTCTCCCCTTGCCCCCTGTCATCGCCATGGAAACAAACACAAATAAGCACTGAGTGTGGAAAAACAACGGTACCATGCTCGGCTCCTGACACCTGCACACAGATGGCTTGTTTTGATGGGGGGGGGGCATATCACTCTGGGACTCCGAGCACATTTGTCACAAATGCCTTGCGATCTGATTTAATATTTATACTGTTTTGATTCCGTATATGAGTGAGAACATGCTGGAGGGCCAGAATGCATTATGGGACAGAGAACGGGGATGTAAGGAGGGGCGCTGGAAGTTCAGTGCCCAAGGGCCAAAGGGGGGCCAAAGGGGGGACAAAGAGGGGCAAAGGAGGGCGGGGGGGCTGGGTGGGGCAGGAGGGAGGTTAGCACTCCTTAAAAAGCCAGCAGGAAAATCTCTTTGAGATGCAGAGGGGGGGTCATTCAAGGTACAATGAGAATTGGGGTTGTGGACCCGCCTGGGGGTCCATGGAGGGTATGGGGGGTTGCTGTGAGCCCTGGGGGCGGCTTTAATGTACTCCGATTTCGACAAGAGATTAAAAGACTCTTGTCGGCGGAACGTGGTTTATTGCCTGGATCTTCCCGCTGATATCTCTTCAACAGTTTTTTTCCTTAGCACACGCGTCATTGTCGCACATGCGTGCAAATACATGTTTGCTGGCCATCGCTACCCCCAGACACAATCTACAAACACTCACCCCAATCAGTTCATATGGCTCAGCATTGGGAAGCGATTCTGATTAGGCATCGAGGGAGTTAGACAGCAAGGCATTTGACCAAATACTTTATAGTTTCATTGCATTAAGCATTTACACTCTGTTACATAAAGTGGATACTACAAAATTCCAAGAAAGGCATCTAAAGGGGGAAACGGCATCAGAGTCGTTCAGATGGAAAGTACATTCGGGCCCATAAGGCCTCCGCTGAATAAATGCCTGCTTCTGGCTCTGTAAGACAGGATCAATATGAGGTCAGGAGGCACTCTGCAAGGTGTCACTCCTCTGAGACCACGTGGAGTCACTCTCCAAGGGTTCACAGTAAACAATAAGTCTGTCTTGGGCAAAAGTGGCACAGGTCAGTTAGACCCATAAGATCTAGCACCGATGGTCATGGACACCCATGCAAAACGACCCCCCCTTCCACATGTGGGACCCATTCCTGCCCCTCACCACGGCCCCACTGCCAGAAAGGAATGACAGGATGATGCCTGGCGCCTGCAGCCCCCCCCAGACGGTGCTCCTGTGACAGAATCAGGCCTGGCATTCCTGCCGTAATACTTGCTCCTCCATGGTTACACGCTCCACATCTTGAGATGGTGGTGAGGGGGGGGTGGGGGGTGCAGCATGGCAGAGAAGCTACATGAAGTCAAGCAGAAACGGAAATAAACCCGGGGTGGAGATCGCCAGACACAAGCTGTCGCCGGTTAGTCCAGCAGGTCCAAGAGGCACCGAGCGAGGAAGCTGCACAGTAAGGGCAACTATGTTCATCAGAAGAAAAGCAGATATCGGAAGACTGATCACGAGCCTGTCTGTCACCATCTCACGCTTGTAGCCATTAGCAACCCCATAAGGGTGGAAATGGAGTCTGAGTGGTAGGGAGCCATTTTGATCTAGTGGAGGTGGACTTTCCTGCCTGAGAATAAAAAATTAAGGGGAAAAAAGGTAATTTCCATAGCTACGATGCAAAATGAAGGCGAATCCGGAAGCGCAGAAGGGGAGTTATACGCAGTGGCTGTCGTCCACAGCTGCTGTCGGGGTGAACGCTGCCTTTCTGTATGTCCATTCAAGGAGGAAGCCCAGATTTTCACCATGCTTCTCTACATATGTAGAAGGCAGCAAAGGGCTCTGCATGCATCACTCTGCTTTCAGTTTATTTGTCTTGAATCATTTGCTCAAGGCCCCATGTTCTGTAAAAGTGAAAACCAGTAATTTCCTGCCTAAAAGAAAAACACACACATATTATGCAGGGGCTCCGAGGGCCACTTGAAGGCACTTTGGTGGTTTTTATGCATGTGCGTGATAGGCTTCACTCTCATCACACAAATAAAACAGATAGAAGGGGTGGTATGTGTGTTGGGGGGATGCTCTGGGGGCAGCTCCCACCTGGGCAGAGATGCTGCCCAAGATACAGAGCTGTTTATCCAGCTGCCGTGAGCACCCCGGAGGGCCCCCTAGGGGTGGGCTGGTGTCACACACCACCAGCGGTTGTGCCAAGCTTCACCGGGGCTTTGTAGTCAGACCTGGCATTTAAAACAGAGGTTTCACTCCCACCGTTTGTTTAAACTAGAACTACTACAGATTCTTTGGTAATGGTGCCAATGGGAGATGCATTCATAGACCAGTTTTAAATGGATTCAGAATCGATGTTTCTGTCCTCGTCCCTTTTTTTGACTGAAAGGCTCCTGGATGAATATTTAGGCTTGTCACACGGACTCCACATTCAGGCTGGGTCCTCATATCTTAGATCGTAGCTGCTGGCCAGATGGACCTGAGCCGCACGGTGGCCACACGTGACACACGAGCGGCCGCGTCTCGAAGACACCCCGACTCCGCGTCACACCGCCCGAGGAAATGGGCCTTTCCAAAAATAAACACCATTTGTCGAGGTGCAATGGAGCCCCCACAGGCCTGCAAACGTGTCTCTCATACTGAGATGGCAACCCCCCCCCCACCTTTCCCGTTCTCATTGTCAAGGCGCTGGGCAAACCTGCAAGAGTCTGTTTCATCAGGACTGATATATTTACAGACAGCTGGGGGGGCTAATCGGAGACAGAAACACCCCTTTGTATCAAAGCCCTTCTGTAGAAACCAACATCTGTCTCCGTCCATGGCTCCACTGCCAAAGTTAACGTGGCCTCCCTAGCCATGTGGTCACGTGTTAAACCCCGCCCACGCACCTATCACAGGACCTACACTGCCCCCTCACACCCAGCCAGCTGACACCCCAAATGCATGGCGCTGTTTGGGGGGGGAGGGGAGTGACCCAGCAGAATTTGATCTCCTCTGGTTCTGTTTCACCAGCGTCCCATTTTAAGCCCCACGTGGCTGATTGTGACGAGCGACACGCACTCTCCAACGGCGGCTGCCAGGTGGATCTCGGACCCTGACGCCAGTGGCTGACCAGGTATAAATAAACATTGAGCTGACCTGAGACTTCCACTGAGTCTAATACTTTCCCTGCCAAACCTTTAATTAAAAATTTAATGCAACTCTCAAAGCCTTGCTAATGAACTGGAAGAACCTCTGAACAGTAGTCACGTGCCCCAACCCCCACCTCTCCTGGCGGCACAGACCTGTTTAAAGGGAAGGTGGCTCCCGTGACTGCCGTGTTGAAGAGCGCATTGAGCACACGCTCTTCAAACGCCAAGCCTTTTCTGGACCCTGCATCTCCCAGCCACTTACATTAGGTACAGGTGCCTGCTCACATTAGGGGGTCAGGTCAGGCCAGCGATGGGTGTGGTGGCTGTGGACCTAAAGGTCTCGAGTTCCAAGTTCCCAGAGCCTTACTTTCCGGTAACAATAGTCTGCATGTCATCTTTGCCACCGCAGTCTTAACAATGGCTCACGGGACCGCATTTTAAAAAAAAAACAGTGTGGCATTCCCATTGGGATTTGCATCCCATTCAGGATGACTCCCTCCCCATGCCCTGTGCTTACCACAACCCTATACGTATGGAAGATAGATAGATAGATAGATAGATAGATAGATAGATAGATAGATAGATAGATAGATAGATAGAGACAGACAGACAGACAGACAGACAGACAGACAGATAGACAGATAGATAGATAGATAGATAGATAGATAGATAGATAGATAGATAGATAGATAGATAGATAGATAGATCATCTTGAGAAACACGGCAGACACAGCGATTCTTTAGGAGACACTGATTGGCATGAAAGGCCGAGCAGGTAAACACAGTGCTGCAGTCAGCCAGCAGGGACTGGGGGGGCAGTGAGGCGTAAGCACTGGAGCGAGGCAGAGGGAAGGGGGGAGAGGAGAGGGCGCGGAGTCGCCGCGAGGCAGCGAGGGCTCCGCCGAGGTTTGTCAGCTCTGCCGCACCTCTCTTTGGTCTCGCCATTCGCTCTTCCTTTCAGCCGCTCCAGCACTGTGCTCCGCTCCTCCTGTCTTTAATAAACTACACCTCTCCCCCCGGCTTCTGAGGTTTAAGCTCACCCGCTCGCACCTCTAATTCGCCCCACATCAAAGTGGCACCGCATCCACCTCTCCCTTTGCTCCCTGCCTGCCCCCCCTCGCTTTATTCCCCGCCTCAGCCTGGCCAATCCCGGAGTGGCTGGAGAGAGGGGCACGCCTTGCTGTCTTTCCTCCCTGTATTCTCATTAGAAACCCGTAGGACATACCAAACCCCCCAACCCTATTCCTTCCATTTCAGCCTCTCTACCAGTTATCTATTTTACAATGAATCTAGTTTACTGACATTTTTTTTATCCTAAGTGGGTTACGGTTTTTGGCCATTAATGCAACAGGATATGTTTCTCCAACAAATTACCCGGCCGGATAAATTACCTGCACCTTTCTCAAAGGTTCGGTGATGAAGCCTCTCCTGGGAACGGAACTGACAACCTTCTGACTAACAGTTACCTTCTGGGTTAACGAGTGATCCAGCTCAATCTTGTTTATTTGAGTGCTGTAGCCTTTCCAGGGCAGTAAAAACAGCATCTGAGGCAAGCTACAAACAATCTCGATCTTTAAATAAAAACCCAGACACAAAAACAATTAACACCATACGGCATATAAACAATCGAGGAAAAGCCAGCTGGGCTCAGGCCAAGGGGGGAACTTAGGAAATACTAACCTGCCACTATAATTAGTGCTTCCCCCTTTTAATGTGGGGAGGACGGTAGACAATCAAAAATGGGAGACACAAGAAACAGTTATGTTTGGTATAACTGAAGGAGAAACAAAAAACACAATCAAAAAATATCAAGTGAAAATAAGGATCAGGAGGAAGAAACTGGCTCAGCCTCCCCCCCTCTCCAGACAATGGTATATCCTCCATATTCTTCACCTTGCTCCTCCATCTTTGTCTTATTCTCCAGATGTATCCCTAGAGTAGCCATTCAGTTTGAACCCCCTCTTTTTGCCCTTCGCCTCTCCCTCCCTTCTCATCCTCCTCTCCCCAATGCCTCCCGCCACACCTACTGCTGTGACACTGGATGGCAGCTCCCAATACTGCAGAGGGATCACACTATCTGGACTGGATTCCCCGCTCTCTTTGCTCCCCGTACCACCCCCCAAGAGGCAAATTCCCTTTTAGGAACACATGTGGAGACGTCTGATTACACAGAATCGGATCCCAGAAAGTATTTGGGTTTGTCCAGGTTCAGAGGGCAGCAGGTGATTGGGCAATGATGAGCAGGAATTATGGGAAGTGGTGTTTGCATGATAGGTGCTGGTAATTCATACACCGCATGATGACTGATAACCATGTCATTCAGATTGCATTGGATGATGTCTGATAACCGTGTCATTTGGGATACAATGCATGATGACTGATAACCATGTGATTCGGAACACACTGGATGATGACTGATAATGATCATTCACCGTCTTCAGAATGACCATGCTGATTACAGTACGAGTTATTCATCATCTGAAGAATGGAGGCTCTAAATTGCATCTGTCAGCAGGAGGGTCACCAGTTCAGGCATCAGTCAGCATTCAAAGAGCCTGACAGTGGAAAGCGGTGCAAGACGTTCATGCTGCTCTGGAGACTGAGAAATGCTGGCAGGACACATAGTTGAGGTGAGAGTTGATGACCTGCCCATATCTTTATGGCAAAAGATCCAAGCTTCAGCACTCAGTGGCACACTTAAGAAAACAGAAAAGGGAAAAGGTATTTCAAACAGGTACGAAGTAAGAGGTCTGCTGAACAAACAATGAGTGTCAATGGGCTAAAGACCCCTTTGTGAGACAGAGTGTATACAGCATGACAGATACACCCAGATCATGCAGCATAAATGACACACATGCTCAGAGGAGATTAAGTCAACTGATTCACGAACATACTTGTTTAGCAGACAGTCTTATTAAGAGTGACTTGGAGTGACATAGGAAAATTGCATAGGAAAGAAGGGATAGAAAACAGTGATCAAGAAAGGTAATCATAACCATAATTCATCTAATACTAAACATGTATGACACTAACAACCTGTGCAATGACATACAGTGTTGTCTGCATTCCATATATCAATACTAGCATACAAATGTTTATATTATCACATAATATGCAAGTATTAAAGATATTTTATTGCCATAATTAACTGTAGTGACAAATAATAAATCTAAACATTCTGAGAATAACCACACAGAATGACCCCAGGAACCAAGAGTACAGAAACAGAGAGGAATAACAGCCAATAAAAATCTGGTTTTAATGACCATATTTTGTCTCTTCTGCTTTGAAAGGCTACGCTACTGTTTCATATCATGCGATCAGTCAATCAGGCATGTTCAGCTAACGTGTGTGAAGGTGCTGCTGAACGGACCTGAGAGGCAGATACACAGAGAACCGTCACTGGCTTTACAGTCCTCTCCAAGTTCAGGGAGGGAAAGTAAGGAGCAAAAAGGAACAAGGGAGACTTTCACCAGCCTGCCCTCAATAAAGTGCTCTGCAATGATTCAGAATTTTCACCCCCAGGGTGGTGGGTTCGAGTCCTATCTCTGCTTTATGTACAGGGAGTTTGCACTTTCCCACCTCCAGCAGCTGTCCAAAGGCATGATGTCAGGCTAATAAGTGACGCTGTATTGCCTGTAGTGTACGGTTGTATGTGTATACCTGTTTCATTCCGTTGTAAGACACATGGATGGATGAACCTTGACCCCACCAAGTCCCTCGAAGTCAATGCCAAATGTCTCAGTGTGGCTCCTAGCTGGACAACTACCAGAGCTGAGTGCTCTGTGCGTGTGTGTGTGTGTATGGGGGGGGGCGGTGACTGCCCAGTTTAGCAGCTGCCCAAATGGCGGAGGGGCACGGTGCCGGTTAGCATCATAGCAGCGGAGCCTAAATGGAACGGGGTGTTGACTGATTAATATTTATGAATTTGAGAACAGTTTGGTTTTTGTGCAAAACTGCGGTTTTCTCACGCAAGGTGGTTCGGCCAGAAGGGAGGGATGAATTAACAAAGCAAAGGCTGCGGAGGGGAAAAAAAAAACAGCGGATGGTGGAACACTGAAAGCCAGGAGACGGACAAAGGG
>JAODLC010000109.1:669152-693258 GCA_026781145.1 Hippopotamyrus pictus
CCCCCAGCACCACCACCTTCTTCCCCCTTTGCTTCATCCGTCCCTAAGAAATTAACCTCTACAGCAGGGCTCCTGGTTCTGGTCCTGGAGGGCCAGTCTGAGACACAGTGTCCCAGGTCAAACACGCCCACTAAGCCTGGCAATTGGGTGATGGGCTGAATAAGGTGTGTCTGAGCAGAGACATCTGCAAACCGTGTTGCAGACTGGCCCCCCAGGACCGAAACTGGGGAACCCTGCTGTAGAAGCCAAGTCTTGGCTGACCATCCATAGAAGCATCTAGACCGTTAAGGACATGGGTATGTATCTAGGTGGTTGCTAGTGAAATCCCCGGCAGGAAGTCTAGCCCCCACACCCATCTTTGACACACCTCATGTCACTGACATTCTTTTTTAAGTTCCTGTGCCACTTCACCACCCCCCCCCCCCATGCATAATTTTCCTTACATCACTGCAGTAAAATAGTGCTCCCCTTTTGGTGCTTTTGGTGCGACTGACAGTGTCGAAAAGCCCAGCACCTTCTTTGGGTCCTTCATGCCCTGCCCCTGCTGCACATTCAAAGCATTAACTAGACCGGGTCCTCAGCGGAACCCGAGAGTGGAAGAGATGAAGGGTTCCAGAGCTTAAGATCGGAACCTGATCCATTGTCCACCAGGTGGCCACTAGAACAGAAATTCATCATCGCTGTGTATC
Organism: Hippopotamyrus pictus; assembly: GCA_026781145.1. NCBI lineage: Eukaryota > Metazoa > Chordata > Actinopteri > Osteoglossiformes > Mormyridae > Hippopotamyrus > Hippopotamyrus pictus. Next base: position 669,842 of record JAODLC010000109.1, read on the forward strand.
CTATAGCAAAACAACAGAGAACCATAGCTTCTTCCATAAGGGCATTATGCTTTCTGGAATATTCTGTGAACATTCCATCTGCCATTCAAACTTTAAACGGCAGGCCAAAGAGGAAGAATTTCTTAAAGATTTCAAAGAAAACTCAAACTCATCAAACGAATTGTCAAAGCAACTAACTGCCTAGGTGTGCCAGACAGCTTTTAAATCAGCAAACTTCATATAAAATTTAAAACATAAAGAACAATGTGCAAAAAAACCCTTATAACTCTCAAGGTATGACATGCTCCTTGTTGTTGGGGTGAAACTGTTGCATCAGGGGGAAGCCAAGGTGACTGAGCAGGCGGCGAATCAGAGTGGAGCAGACGACACCTATCCATCCCGACGGCAGGCCAGTGGGCCAATCAGAAGGGCCCACAGGCAAATACCTGAGTTCAACAGGAAGTCAGTCGAAAGAACCACAGAGGAAAGTGAATTACGTTTTCTGAAGCATGGAATGCATTTGACGTCGCTCCACCAAGAGACTCAAACGGCCAACATGAACCACAAACATAAAGCACCGCAAAATGGCCAAAGGAGAGCAGTTTCTTTGGGCTTAACAGACGGCACACACAGATAACCATTTTGACATGTCTGTTACCGTGGGATATTTTTGTTGAAGTTATTCAGGTCTTGCTCTAGGCCCTAGGGTCCCCCTGAGACTCTGACCGTCAATCTTTCCCCCCCCCCCCGCTACACCTGGAGCTCTTGTTCTTCTCACACAGGGCACCATGGGAAAAAAAAAGTCCAAACGAACGAGTGGGTTTTACGTTCCCCGTCTGCCCATCACTCGCTCCAGTGAGTCTGCGCTCTACTTCTGCACTTTTAAGTGACAGAATAACCGGGGAACACCGCCCCCCCCCCCCCCTGCCCTGACCCCGCCTGCTCAGGTCTACAGCTCTGCCCAAACAAAAGGCCCCATTTGCACGGTGGGAGCACATAACGTGGATATTAGTGCAGGGATTTTGGGGAGGGTCATGCAGCCAGTCTTCATCCCGTCTTCCTGTCCGGAGACGATCCGGCCCAAATGGGAGGGAAGGACACATTTCTTTTAAAATACAGAGCACTACACATGCAGCCTTTGATACATTTTTTTTTTTTGCATCACTCAGTTTTTTCAAAAAATTTAATTTAAAACTTCAGCAGTCCTTCGGAGGAGCATGGTCACTGCCTGGGGAGTGCATTTACTACTACATCATTAACCCTTTGATAACTTTTCTCTCTGCCTTTTCTATAAAAAGTGAGGAGGAGGGACAGAACACTATGACAGACTCGGACACGTTTCATGAAATGTTTGGTGTCTTTGGGCTAAATCACGCAGACAGGCAAACAAACAATGTAAGGCAGCAAATATAGAAAATAAAAATGCAACTTCTCATCATACTTCAACAACCAAGGAATAAGTCCATCGTAAACAATGTCAATAAAAACAAATGTACTTACTAATGCCACAAACCAACGTTGTCATACCAACTTGCCGTAATCCTCTGTATGTGACATCTGACAAACAATCCCTCATCTCTGCAGCTCATAGCATAGTTGCTCAGTAAGGTCTGTACAACTGTTCTGAATTTCACACCCCCCACCCCACCCCACAACATAAATATACACCATGTTATCAGTTGCACGGACACTAGTGTTTGCTTGTGTTGGCTTGCGGTGAAAAGGGCAAAGGGGTTGCGAGAGGGTGGGGGGTCATGTTTGACCTCAAGTGTTTCACAGAAGACTTGTGTCTGCTTAAGTGCTGTTTCTTGGTTTCTACATAGCTTCTGTTGGCTTGCATTATCTTGAGCCCGGGTTGCCAGGTTAGGATCGAGTTGTTCGGCAATGAGTATTTTTCAGCCACGGTTGCCAGGTTGGGATCTGTTGGAACTATGTTATCTTGAGACAGGGTTGTTAGGCTGTCAAAGAACAGAACTTGTGTTATCTTGGGCCAGGTTTGCTAGGCTGAGATACATCTATTGGGTGTGTTTTATCTTGGGACATTGTAGTTAGGCTAAGGGTTAAAGCTGTTGGGTACATGTTATCTTCAGCCTGGGTTGCCAATTTGGGATACATCCTCTGGACATGCGTTATCTTGGGACAGGGTTGCCAGGATTGGATGGAATCCCCGGTCCCTCTTAAAACTCACACTAAACCCACGAGGCGACAACATAACCAGCCACCAAAAAGCTGCCAAACTGCAACAAACAAATCCCCTATACAAAGAAGAAGGATTTGCATAATTATTTCTTTACTGCAAGACAGCCCAACAGAAGCGAAAGCTAAAGTGTCCTGAGAAAAACGAATTCCGCGCCCATCCTGCTTTGACTCCCGCTGGTCCTAATTAGGGACATCCGCATCTGACGGTGAAAGGGCCGCTTTTGGTGACACTTGGTTTCAGGACGAGATGGAAGCTTCTGGGCTGGTGCCCGGAGCGGCAAAGACCACGTGATGCGAGGTGAAGCACCAGCATGAGCTCACACTGAAGGAGCCAAATGTTTCTTTTTAGTGAAGTTATTTCTGCAATGGCAGCGCTTGGACGTCATCTCTAATAACTGTATACAATCATAGCAAGATTTAACATTTAAAAATAAAGGAAGGATCCGTCCATAAATAAAATTTTGGGCGAAGTTTGTAAGTAGGTCAATCAGACTGGAAAACTGTAGACAAAATGAAGAGCATCTTCTTTCCTTCCCATGGGAATACGACCGTTTCATGAAGGATTTGAATCGTGCGTCACTTACAATTATAATTACTACACTACACTGCTGTCCAATGCATCAGCCTCCGTCCTGCCTACCTGCTGACCCCCCCTTCCCCCACTGTAACAAACCCCCCAGGAAAAGCAGTCAATTGTCTTCAGATCGCCCTCCAAGATCCATTTCTGTCTTCTTTCCGCAGAGCTTAACAGACGCTTAAGCCCATTCGATATTGGATGCCTCTGAGAGCAGCTCAAGATAACGGTTAACCAGCCCCCCCCCCTCAGTGAGCACCTCATCAGTCCTGAGTGCTAAAGGCTATCGGGTGACGGGGGAAGGCCTTGAAGACAGAGGGAGAAGTCATCAGCGGGCGTGCTCAATGGCAAACACATTCCGAGGCCTGCCAGAAACTCAGAACCGATCCAGAAAACAATGAAGGACTTCACGGGGCACACAATACTAATCCCATGCTCAGGGAGCAGGGGGGGGGGGGGGGGGATCCACATTTAATTTCAATATCCATCCCCTTCAAGTTAGCTGATCCCAGACGTCGGGTAATCCCACTGCCCCAGCCTAGGAAATTTCACCTTGCTCTTTATATAAGGTAAAGACATATTAGGTATAAGGGCGTGATGAAAGTGAATTTCAGGTTCCATTTTTTAAACATGAATATATAAGAATGCTTGCAGTCCAGACAAGCCCTGACATTATCTGCAGTAAGTTCTTTACCAGACATTCACATTCAAGCCACTTTTTCTCCACTCGCCATGTTGCTGTGTGCTTTTAATGTACCAGTTTTCAAAAAATTTACTCAGGCTGTTCTCCGAATAAGCCACACCTCACCCCACCTTCATTAAATTTTTCTCATAAGACTCATTTACATGTATTTATTCATGTTTAGCAAAAGTTAACAAAAGGGGAAGAGATCTAACCCCCTCCCTCATTTAAGGCAGAAGTCTGGACCCAAGCACCCATGGGATCCTACAGAGCTGGCTGCAGGACATCCCCTAAAATCCGTGGCCCCCATGTCTGAAACATAAGCGACTTGTGTCGAGGAGGTCTCTGACCTGACAGGACTGCGGTTCGTGGCTTTAGAGTAGCCAGCTCTCGCGCTCGGGTGCCAAACGCGTCAGCCACAATTTGGCAAAATGAAGAGCCGTCTGCCCACCATCAGTGACAACAACAGGCTCACGGCATCCAGACCGCTATCTCTCCGAAAATCCCAGGAATGCGTCTGAGGAGATTCGAAGGCCACCCTGCACATGGAGCAGGGCTTAGGAATGCCGTCTGATTATTAGCGAAGTGCCAGGACTCTCCAGAACATTCAGAGGTGTTAAGTCCGTGCTATTCTACAGAATATCAATCCTGTCCAACACCTAACAAAAGACATCAACAGAGGCATTTATGTGTTAATTTCCACTTGAAATTATTATCCTCTATTTCCAGCTCACTTTGTCACTAATTAAAATTACTCTATAGCTGTCCTGTTGGTGATCACAAAAAAAAAGTGGAAACAAAAAAAAACAGGACTATGCATCACACCCAGACAAAAGTCACAGAAATCACACAGTAGATTATACCACCTTCAGCTTCAGCTTGTAAAATTCCAGACTTGGCAGCACGACGGGGTTTCAGATCGTATCTGTGACTTTCAGTGAGTCACCAAACAAAAGATAATTACTCAGTATTGGACAATCAGGGATGTGTTGTGCAGAGTCACGGGGATCTGGGTGACCCTCCGCTGTCTGTACACCTTAAACGGCATTTCACTGCTCGTAGCTGAGTCCAGTTAAGAAAGGGAGCTAAATAAACGAGAGAAATATGGAGGGAGAAAGTCAAAGATAAAAAACAAGAAAGGATACTGAAGGGACACGGGCAGGCTGGGACAGTCGAAGGGAAGGGGAAAGAAAAAATCTGTAGAAAAAGCATTGCTATGAATTCCTGTCAGAGTTCTGTGACTGTTGTCATGGAAACAGTGGAGCTGTGTTGTAGGCTTCTACTGCAGGAGCTCAGACTGGCCAGACTGCCCCCCCCCCCCACTTACATATCGGCCCGAACACAAAACACAGACCCACAACACCAGCAGTGGGCTGGTCCAACCCTCAGGGCCCACGAGGGGAGTATTTTGTTCTGTTTTCGGTCAGTCGTTAATTGGCCAGTGTTGAGTGAAAGCTACCTCAAGGTTTCCTGCTGGACTGGGCTGGACCCGCCTGGCGGGCCGACCCGAACCGCGCGAGCACCGGCACAGTGTTCGGGACGCGTTCAGCTGGTTTTGACACAGAATGGTGCCTGTTTCCAAAATTAAACACAGGTTTGCCCAGGGGCTCTGTAAGACCGGGCCAAATTCCCCGGGAAGTCAGCGTGTTTATGGGGGGGGGGGGGGGGCTCCGAATCGCACTGAGTCACATGATGAGCAGAAATAAACAAAGGAATGCGTTCACTTTCGCTCAAGTGGAGGGAGATGGGGATTCTCACTGAACATGGTAGGCAGCTATGGGACGGATAAATGGGGAAGAGAGAGAGCGACGGGGTGAAGGGAGAGAGGGAAGAGACCCAGATAAATAAAACATGAGCTGGGGGGGGTTGACTCAGAATATAAATGTCTTCCATTGCCTTTCATCCGCCGTCTTTGAGACTTGGGAGCTTATTAAGTCGACACGCCGCTCCTCTCCTCAGGCCCCTGACCCTCTCCGGGCCTCCTCTTTCTCTTCTCCCCGCTCCCTCCATCTTCTCCCTCCGCCACAGAGCCTTCCTCTCCCCTGCTTCCTCCTCTCTAATTTCATCCATCCTGTGGTTCCAGATCGGACCGGGTGTCCAGGAAAGCGAGTCAGCTCCAGCAGGCTCAGGGCTGGAGTGGGTACTGGAGAGCTGAGGGTGAGTGTGCACACACACACACACACACACACACACACACACACGCGCACGCACACACGCACACACACACACGCACACACACACACGCACTCACACACGCACTCACTCACACACACGCACTCACGCACTCACACATACACACACTCACACACACACACGGACTCACTCACACGGACTCACTCACACGGACTCACTCACACGGACTCACACACACACACGCACTCACACACACACAAGCACTCACTCACACACACACACGCACTCACACACACACACACAGACACACACGCACTCACACATACACACACTCACACACGGACTCACTCACACGCACTCACACATACACACACTCACACACACACACGCACTCACACATACACACACTCACACACACACACGGACTCACTCACACGCACACACACACACACGCACTCAAACACACACACACGGACTCACACACGCACGCACTCACACACACACACACACACACACGCACTCACACACACACACACACACGGACTCACACACACATACACACACACGGACTCACACACACACACATACACACACACACGGACACAGACCTGTACTCATATCTTTGTGGGGACCATCCTTTCATTTCTATGGGCAAAACCCTAATCCCAAAAATGGCAATTGTAACCCCTACCCAGCCCAACTATAAGTAACCAAACAAAATACAAGATTTTGGCATTTTTAGTTTTTTGATTGCAGATTTTTATAAAATTGGGATTATCCTGAAAAATATCCCCATAAGTAAGGAAGATTTGGGTATTACCATACTTTGAGGACATTTTGGTCCCCAAACGTGATCCATGCAAACACACACAAACAAACAAACACACACACAGACACACACACACACACACACACACACACAGTGTAGCTGGAAGGTCTTTCCATTTGCCTCAACATCTGCTTATCTCCCCTGGGGGTGACCACCACAGGCACTTCCTGCAGGAGATAAACATACACGAACCCCCCCGAGGCAGCAGTGAGCACCGCTCTCCCGCCATTCATCCGCCATAATGCTTAGCTCCTCACATCTGGACCAAAACACCAGGCAGGTTCGTGCCGTCGGAGCTCCGTGAGCCACGTGCAGCAGAATCCATAGAGGCTGTGGCCGGGACAGAGGAACGCGGCGTGTACACTGACAGGTAGGTACATGCAAACACATCGGGGTGACCTTCTATCCATGGCGACGGGCTTCAGAGTCTGACGATTCATTAGTGACCCCCCCCGCCACATTTGATACACTTGGTTCGTCCGACCGCCACACTGGGAATCGCACGCCAAGTCCGGCTTCACTGCGACCTGCTCTTAGCTTCGAGAAGTGTTCAGGGACTGTTTGTACAGCCTCTGGTCTGGCTGGGCACTGCATATGGGGGGTGGGGGGTGATATTAAGTAGCCTGCCGGGGCTTCACCCTAACCCCCCCGGTGTGGGGAGATCAGCACTGAACATGCACACACGCACAAAACAGCCACATCCAACACCCTAAACCTAGCATGGCGCCCCCCAGCTGCCTGCAGAGTCATTCTGTTTATTAATCTTCCATCTAGGACCCCCAGTTTAAACACCAAAAATAATCCCCTCAAGTGCCCTGGTTTGGCTGCGCTCCCCCCCCAGCCCCCCACCTCCCCCCAGATACTCCCAAGATGGCCGCCCACACACTGCCCAGTTTACACAAGGCTGTTTAACATCCACCGCCGTCCCTCGCCCCCTTTCCCTGCCCGCCAGTCCCCCACCACATTTCCAAAGCAGCCGTAAGGAGCACAGACACAGCTTCCCGCTCCTACGTGGCTGGCCGTACATGCGCCATATTTATGCAGCATAAATCATTCTTTCAGCACCTCCTTTCCTGCACCTCCTTTCGGCTTTCCCCGTCTGCGAGGGGAGGCCCAGCCGCTGCCCCCGGACCGTGGGCGCTCTATAAACCGTGGACAGATCCGAGCCAGCTGGCCGCCCCGCTCCGGCCTACGTGGGGGCAGCCCCGGCGTCCACCGCACCCCGTACATTCACATTCAGAATGCTTTTCCATCCGCCATCTTGCTCAGCTGCCCAGGTGAGCAGCCATATTTTACCTAATAAAGTCCAAAGCTAAGAAAACACACGGCTCACAGCCCCACCCCCCCACCCCCTGCACTCACTGATCCTCCTGACCCAGAGACAGGGCCTGAGTCATGTCACACACTAAATAAAAGGCAACAGTCATGCAGCCACTGAAGCTGCTTTTCCTCACTGCCTCTCTGACACACCGCACCCTCTGTATGCACCCCCTCCCACATTTTTATTATCACCAAACTGCAGACCCACATGGCTATCTCGCTACAGAAAGCCCCCACAGGACCAGTACCCTAACTGGTGCGCTCCCTGTTTGCCCCAGTAACACGTCACTCCCAACATACCATGACCACAGATGTTGTTGTTGTTGTTGATATTGTTTTTTTTTACAACCAGAGGTGTGAGATTTATGGACCAGCTGTATGCCCAGTGGTAGCGAGTGTGTGTGTGACACACGCAGACCCACCAGGCACTGTGCCTTGGATGCGCTGGTGATTTTCTAAACCGTTTCCCCTAAAATGTTTCTTGGCGCCCCGCACTGTTTGGGTTAGCGGTCTGGCATGTTTATAGTCCAAGTAAATCTGCCAGAGGGTTGGGTGGGTTGGGGGTGAGGCAGGCGGGATGAATTAGCGGATTATCAGGATCGGACGCATCCTCTGACAGCTGCTCACGGGTCTGATGAATGAGCAGACAACCTCATTCCCAGTCCAGCATCCAGACGAAAGATGCCTCCGTGTCGAAATATAATATCCAGAAATGAAAGGGATATGGTTTTCATAAGTCTCAGGACATAACTCACAAGCGTCGTTATTATTTAAAAATATAGACCTAAAAAATTTTGGCTTCATGCTGAAAAATATGAATATACATTACTCGCTAAAGTGGAATCTCTCTCTGTCCTTCAAAGGCTGAGGGGGGAATAGAGGAGATCGAGAGAAGCTTAAAGGAGCAGAAAATATAGAGAAGGACAAGAAAAAAGGACAAGCAGGGAAGAATGTGTACAATTTAGTATGAAGAACTTCAAACTGACTAAAAACCAGGTCATGCGAGTTCAGAGAGCGGACACATCTGAGAGAGAGAGACAGACAGACAGAGAGACAGACAGACAGAGGTTCCCCCCTGAAAGTCCAACACAGTGTGGAAATCAATCAATGTCTTTCACTGGCCCTCACTGTGTGTTCGTCAGTGATAATAATGATGTCTTGCATCTCTGCTGGGCAGCACTGGCTCTGAGCCTAAAGACTCAGTGGGTTGGGGGGTTATTACTGACCAAACGCCACCAGAAGTGGGAAGGGGCAGCAGCATTCCGGCTGTGGACAGGTGAAGATCATTAGGAATATTAATTATTATACTCAGTACTATTAACCATATTGAGGCGAGACCAAACACTCTCACTCACACACACAGATGAGGTATCTATCTTTGTGGGGACTCTCCATTCATTTCAATGGGCGTAACCGTAATCTCAACTATTACAACCTTAACCTTATAAGTAACCAAACAAAATACAAGACTTTTGGCATTTTTAGTTTTTTGGGTTTTTTTGCATTCACAGTTTTTTATAAATTTGAGTTTCCCCACATAGGAACCAAAAAATGTCCCTACAAGGTCAAAATAACAGGTTTTATAATGTTTTATCAAAGTCTAGATATGCCAAGGCACCTACAAAGGAAAGTGATAGTGTCTCATCACATGACCTGGCCATCTGACCAGAGAGTGAAGGAAAAGCAGCCAATGAGGGCTCAGCACACGTGGGACCTCCTTCAGGACAGCTGGAAAAGCATCCCAGGAGGCCACCTCATCAAACTGGGCTAGAGGAGATAGTAGGGTTAACCAGTCTGGAGCAATTGGGGTTAAGGGTATTGGGCCTTGCTCGAGGGCCCAATGGTAGGATCACTCTGCCAACCCAGGGATTTGAACCAACAACCTTCTGAATCCGAACCCACAGAGCTGCCCCCCCAATAATTTTTTTTAACACTTTTGTTGGTTAATGCATAATTCCATATATGTTATTCTGTAGTTTTGATGTCTTTATAATTATTCTAAAATGTAGAGAATAGTTTAAATAAACCTTTCTAAGGGTGGGTGTGTGCAGACTTTTGACTGGTACCGTACATGCCCACACACACAGCACTACTCTCCGAAAGCCACGATGTCGCCCAAGGCAGGCGTTACCCATTTATCTCCGGGTCCCAGGAAAAGGCCATAACATCAGACTTGCCTTGAAGATCCCGGTGTTGAGCCCCGGGGTCTGCGACATTACTGCCACTGTGTCCTTCGGTACTAGATGGTCCCCACCTTGCTTGCATGGCTCCAGAACATGGCATTACATCGGCGACTTCCCTGCCTGTAGACGTTGCCATGTAATACAAGGTCCAAACCAAGCTGTTCATGGGACACGATCACTGTTTGAGTCAGAACCTGATTAGAACCGGCCCAGAGAAACACTTCGGCTCAGTGACCACGGCTTTATGTGGAAAACCCGAAACTTCTCAGTGACCGAAAAGAAAACAAAACACCCGGCGATGACACTGCCGGTAACCGTCCATGTGTTGTTTAACGGAAGGTTCTGGGTTCCCAAAAAGGGGGGGGGGACTGAGCCCCGACTAAATCCTGGCTTCAGAGTCCATCCAACACTCCGCGGTCCGTGATAGCAGCTCTCACCTTTCATATTCTGTGTCCATGCCCACTGCACCACAGCCGTTATTCATGAATTACCGAAACATTTCCTTTACAAATTACTCGCATACACTTACAACCCCGGCTCAAACGAATTACAGATCCCTTCCGTCTAAAAAGCAAAGCAAGTGTCTTTAAAGAGTCAAAATATTTCTTTTAAAAATCTTTTTTTAAAACCTCTTGCCTTAACAGAGTCATGGTTTTGGGATACTAAGAAGACGGGTCCAAGATCAAAAAAAACAAAGATGGCAGTGAGCTCCTCTCATTCCTGCACAGACCCAGAGGAAATCAGAATGTGTTTGCAATGACACGCCTCACGTCTGAGGCAATAACTAAATAGTCATCGACCCTCTCTGTCGTAAAACACTAACCCACACAGCATGCACTCCCCATTACGTTCAATCCGATGAGTGTTTTGGTTCTGGGCGTTGAAGAGCAGTTTTTCAAAGTCAGTCTGATTAAACTGCCCACAATGTACCTCTCTGCGGGACTGAGACCGCCGTAGACGATGCAAGAGATGCAGGCTTCAGACATCTGTAATAGATTTTTTCGTAACTGCCATGTTATAACGGTAAAGGTGCCGCTCATTAAAAGGTGGGTTTGATGGCACCGCACTGTCAGGAATCGCCGAGGAAAAGCAGCGTCACGTCGCGGTTACGACGCTTTGTGCTGCCATCGACATACAAATGAAACTAAATCAAATAATCCAGTAATAAAACGGTTTCATCCTTCTAAGTAGTATGAGAGTGAAAGATGTGGCAAATCACACTAATCGAGTAAACTGACTTTTAGCTGGTCGAAACAATGAATATCGACAACTTTCATTCCTATAAATTGGAAAACCTTTCGACTCTGACAAATGATTTGACAGTAGAGGTCAATCGGCTGACAAAATATAGGATTTCACCTCCTGGTGAATGAGTCTTCCGTAATGAAAAACAAGGAGGATGAAGATGACAGACGTCTACAAATGCTTTTCCTGCGCTGACCTCAGGGGTAAAAAGACTCGCGCTTAAAAACAAGAAAGTATAGTTGTCTTTCTTTAAATAATTAAGTCTCATACCCCGCCCTTACACATCTCTCTCCTCTAATATTCATCTGTTTAATGTCTCAGCGCAGCTCAGCTCCATATTCTTAATGAGATCTGGGGGGAGACATTTTTAGGATAATGTGAGGGATCCATTAGGATCCTCATTCATGCAAATTCCTACCTGTAAATGAAAGTGTGGAAATTGTGGCTAATCAGGTTTAAAATGCACAATTGTTTGCGCTATTTAATTAAGACCTCATTGTTAGTTTTATTTCAATTACTTCTCATTATTAATTAACTCGTTATCGCTACTCTCAGTGTAAAATTACGGCTAGACATTAATCAGTTATATTCAATTCCATCTTAATTGGTTACCGGCCTGAATATTGATAAGGACGAATAAACTCCTTTCTTAAAATGAGACAGGGGATTAAAAAAAAAAAAAAAACAACAAATGCGACCTGCAGGTTGTGGATTAACCCATTTTTTTTCCTCCAAATGTTTTATTTTTAATACTTTTAGTAGACTTCTGGAAGTTTTAAAAAGCTTTGTTGTTGCAAACTTTTGACCGGCTTTGGCAAAGTTATCTGGGATAATTAATGAGTTCAAATTAAGCGCTGACTAAAACAAAAACTTTCCTCGGCGCAGACGTAAACTACAGGGTTCGCTATGCATGCCTCGCTTTGCTTGTTATTGTAACGATTGCTGCTTCATTTATATGTCCTATCTCCCGTTGAACCACCCACAATCATCTTGGAAAACACATTCTGCGTTAATCTCTGCCCAGATGCCAGATCTGAAAATGACAGAAAACGATCGAATTAGGGGAAACGGGAGGAAGATGCACAGTTTAAAGGCCAGTCATCTGCGGCAATGAACGCAGGGAGACGGTGTTTTCTGCAGCTGTAGGCCTATAGGATTTGCCTTACCATGTGTGGTGGTCGTGTTTAACGTTCATGCCAGAAGGAAACGCACAAGTGTGATTGCACCGAGAAGGGTGTGCAAACACTGTCAGCAGACAAGGGAAGAGGGGACATATCAGCTGACGCTAAGTTATTTCTAATTTCTTTTTTAATGAACGGAAAACATGTAAAATGTATTGGCCGTGAATTAGACTTCAAGCCGTCTTCAGAAAGAGAGAGGAGAATTTTTAAGCGGGTATGCAAGGAAACCTGTGGGAGTCGGTCCGGGATGTAGAGAGCATCGGAATGAGGACGCCAGGCGGAACATTGCGGGCTCGCCGTGACTGATCTGTGGCTAGTCCGCAGCGGAGCCCATCTTCTGCTACCTATTGCTATTTGCATAGGAAGGGAACATGTGACGAGTTACGGCTCAACTCTGATTCGTTTTTAAAAACGCACTCCAGAATCGAGAGAGGAATTATACGCGTGTTTCTGAACACGTCATTCTGTACAGTAAATCACACTCCACAGAAAATCGTAAGCGTAAGCAGGACAGCGATGTCCGCCCATGTGTAGGTCTGCGGGATTGTAGAAGCAGCCTACCTACGTACTGGTGACTTCATTGTGGATGACTGCGGTTGGTTAGAAGTCCAACATTTACGGCCAGGTTTCAACAGAAAGAGGAGTGATAAGACACAAGCATGGTTCCTATAGGATAGATGCAGCGTCTTAAAATGCAAAGCCGGCATGATCAAAGAACAGGCCAACGCTTAATATTTCTGTAAATATTAGTTTACCACATATGGATCTTATCCAAAGTAATGCAAAAAAATCGGAAATAATTAAATATTTATAAGTACGTAAAGCAAGACTAAGATTAGTAGTAATTACTTATTACAACTGTTAACTTTGGTTTAAATTTAAACGACGTTGTCTTAGCCTGTAGTAATTTTCCTGAGTTGTGTGCGTGTGGCGGCCAGAATCAGAGAAACGTCAGGTATGACTTTTCATCGCCTCCAGGCTATGAACCTTCTGAAATCTTAAGGAAGAGACAGAAGACTGACATCAGAATTTGTTTTTACGGTATTCGGTGCATGCATGGTGGTAGAACAAAGCCGTTAGTCTAACGTTCACGTGGTCTTATGAAGACTCCAAGACAGTTATTAAAGTACCTCCATTTAAATTCAATCAAAATACTTGGGTTATTTTCTGGTCGCTTTAAAATCAGCTTTGATCGTAAATAAACGCATGTGTACTTTTTCTACTGCAATTCAGTAATCGTCAATAACCAATTGAAATTTCACTGGACGTACTGAGAAAATGTTCATTAATTTTTATTTAGCAGAGACATTTGTCCAAAGCAATGTAGAGGTGAGGCAAATAGTAGGCCAGCGTCACCAGCATAAGTGCCGTCGAGGATTCGACTAGGTTGAAACGGTCAACTACACTTCAGCTCCGGGGTCCATTTGATATGTATGTCTGGTGACTTACACTGAATGCAATGCGAGTTATTGCTGAATATTAATTTAAAGCCCGCGATTTCCTTGGATTTGACCTTAACTATACTAACAGATCTTCGGGAAACCACGACTTTGTCACTCTGAGCAACTAGTGCTACTTTTCCAAGAGGGAACTCCAGGCTTTTATCTGAATTATGGTTTGGCCTTCGTTCAGGTCATGAAGGTGAATCGTCGTTTTTTTTTTTTAGAATCGCTCTTCCAAGAAGCCGAAAGAGATTTACAAAGGACACTCCACATTTCCAATCATAAACACTGTAATAAATATCACCATTATTGCAGTTCTCTAAGGGACCTCTTACTATTTTTGACTGTATAGGTACTTAGGAGACATACAGTGGCAGAAGGAGTATTCCGACAGCCATAAATTTGGAGAATAAGCCAACTAGTGCTACATCTTCTTAAGCGGTTCATCTGGATTACGTTCAAACTTTTTTCTGTTTAGTTCAATTGCATGTGGACATCACCGATACACTCCGGTCCTATCTATCTATCTATCTATCTATCTATCTATCTATCTATCTATCTATCTATCTATCTATCTATCTATTGCTTATATGCGTATGCGGTTATCGTTTTACATTCCTACTCAGTAGTAAGATTACATAACATTGTTGTCTTATTTTGTGTTATTCCGATTGCCTCTATAAACAGTACGTACAGCTAATGGTTGTTCTCGGTTCCGCAATTCAAACATAACGTAACGTGTGGTAAGATGAATTCCCGTACGAGAAAAGGTTGTCATCACGATAACATTGTATTAAACATTAAGGCCTAGACGTTTAAGAAGCTCTTCGTTATAGTCTCCATATTATTGCAATTATACCATAAGCTATTTGATATATCCTTCAAAAAATATTGTATTCGTTTATTGAGTTGAAATCCTCCATTTCCACCTGTGAAAATAAAATCTGTTCGGCGCAGTAAATGTGAATATAACTTGTTATACATGTTTCCTGAAACGTAAGGATAAAACAGCTTCACCAACCCTTCGTCTAGGCTATATTTTGAATTCCTTTGTTGTACCTGAGAGAAACATCTTACTCGATTAGTTATTTGACAGCCAAAAATTACAGTATACTTATCCTTAAATTTCGGTCATTCTAACTACGTAGGCTGAGTGTATTCGTTTTCTTGTAATTAATACTTCGTTCCGTGACATTCATGTCACTGAAATCCGGGAATCTTATAAATATGCAAGAGCTCTTATAATTGTGTTCAGATCATTTTTTCGCATACGCATCGGCAACAACGATTCCGAAAATGACCATATCCTTCGCTTATAAATCAAACAATAAAATTGCAAAGGATGAAAAGTAACATTTCAAGAAAAGTTCCGATAACCCCACCTACTTTACTCTTAACTCATAATATCCAATGAAGAAGAAGGCGCTAAGGAAAACAAATCATATGATTGGTCAGGAAATTGTGGTTTCTAGGCGCCCCGTGGCGAGATACTCTAGGTTGTGAATGAGGGGTACCTGGAAACCGCCCTAACATTATTGTGCGTGTTCAGTATCTTTAGCGAAACTTTCTAAAGAAGCGAGTCGATGTTCTACGCAGAGCTGTAACGTTGTTGGGAGAAGCGACCTATAGTCAATTACTAACTGAGGACAGTGTAATAGCCGTAGATTAAAATCTGTCTGTTGCAACTCCGAGGATTTTATGTATTAAGCAAGAAATTATTTACAAAAGCTGTCACCGTACAACCGTAACACGTATTAAGTGGTAGGGAACAGTAGGAGGAATCGCTGGTTCTACGAAGAGAAGAAACTCAAAGGGATTAAAAATACGGCTTTGAGCACAAGAATGGACTAAAGAAAGCTTCGTATAAAACACAGGTTTGATATACTGAACTTTGATTACTGAAATACATGTTTTGAAACCTTAAAAATTGCCATCTTCAAAAGGACACGAGTCGCTGAGTAGATTCATTCGATTTCCTCTGAAATCTTAGCGAGCACTTATAATTGTGTTCAGATCATTTTTCGCATACGCATCGTAGGCTGGGAAATGATAGCGCTTTTAAAGTGGACACAACATTGCACGTAATCTACAAGAACTGTGTACCGCTGCTCCATAAAAAGCGACCCAGGCTTGTGTCCGTCTATGCAGCTGTTACCCTCATGTAAGCCAGAGGTAAAGCGCTTTGAATGAGGATCGCGTCAAGGACGTTTGGACGAAATATTTTGAACGGAATTTCGGTTCTGTGAGAAGCAGCGGAGGAGAGCTTTATTCAAACTAAGTACAATCGCAACATCTGCATAGTAAAGGAACCCGAACAAAGTAAAAGCAATTGGCCTAACTTTTTAAAAAAGTCGCCTACTGTCTTCGTTTTACTATGGCAGCATCAGAGATTGGAGATCGGACTGGGATCGCCTGGTGTATTCTGGTGACTGTATGTTTAATGGTTAAGCCGTGTTTCGGTCAGTATCACGGAGAGAAGGGTATCTCCGTTCCCGAACACGGCTTCTGTCAGCCCATTTCTATTCCCCTCTGCACGGATATTGCCTACAATCAAACGATCATGCCGAATCTTTTGGGGCACACGAATCAGGAGGACGCCGGATTGGAGGTGCACCAGTTCTACCCCCTGGTGAAAGTGCAGTGCTCCACGGACCTGAAATTCTTCCTGTGCTCCATGTATGCGCCCGTGTGCACAGTGCTGGAGCAGGCTATCCCGCCGTGTCGCTCTCTCTGCGAGCGGGCACGGCAGGGCTGCGAGGCGCTGATGAACAAGTTCGGCTTCCAGTGGCCGGAGCGGCTCCGCTGTGAGAATTTCCCCGTGCACGGAGCGGGAGAGATCTGCGTCGGGCAGAACACCTCGGACACGGGCAGCCCCACCTCGTACCCCACGCCGTACGTCCCCGAGCAGATCACGCTGCTTCCCAACGTGCCCCGGCCGAATCAGCCCTTCACTTGCCCTCTGCAGCTTGAAGTTCCCACTTATCTCAATTACTACTTTTTGGGTGTGAAGGACTGTGGGGCTCCTTGCGAACCCACCAAGCCCAATGGACTGATGTATTTCCGTGAGGAGGAGGTGAAGTTTGGCCGACTCTGGGTTGGGATTTGGTCTATATTGTGCTGCGTGAGCACCCTGTTCACCGTGCTCACGTACCTAATAGATATGCGGCGATTTAGATACCCAGAGCGCCCCATCATCTTCCTGTCCGGCTGCTACTTCATGGTGGCAGTGGCCTACGCAGCCGGGTTCTTTCTAGAGGATAAAGTGGTCTGCATCGATAAGTTTAAGGAGGACGGCTACAAGACTGTGGCGCAGGGCACCAAAAAAGAGGGCTGCACTATCCTGTTCATGATCCTGTACTTTTTTGGGATGGCTAGCTCTATTTGGTGGGTCATATTGTCTCTCACCTGGTTCCTCTCAGCAGGGATGAAGTGGGGTCACGAAGCCATCGAGGCAAACTCACAGTACTTTCACCTGGCGGCCTGGGCGGTCCCGGCCGCTAAAACCATAACTATCCTCGCCATGGGCCAAGTGGATGGCGACCTTCTCACAGGGGTGTGCTATGTGGGCATATACAGCGTAGATTCGCTCCGGGGTTTCGTCCTTGCTCCCCTCTTTGTCTACCTCTTCATAGGCACGTCTTTTCTCCTCGCCGGCTTCGTCTCCCTGTTTCGGATCCGGACGATCATGAAGCACGACGGCACCAAAACCGAGAAGCTGGAGAAGCTGATGGTCCGGATCGGAGTGTTCAGCGTCCTGTACACGGTTCCGGCCACCATCGTGATCGCCTGTTATTTCTACGAGCAGGCTTTCCGTGAGCAGTGGGAGAAGACCTGGCACATGCAGACTTGCAAGCGCTTTGCCGTGCCGTGCCCAGCCTACAACTTCGCTCCGATGACCCCGGACTTTACGGTTTTTATGATCAAGTATTTAATGACCATGATTGTTGGCATCACCTCGGGATTCTGGATATGGTCGGGGAAGACGTTACAGTCATGGCGCAGGTTTTACAAAAGGCTTAGTAACAGCAACCAAGGCGAAACGACGGTATGAACTTTCTGAGACACGGTTGAGGAACGACGGCTCTAAACGGGGTTTGAAGAAAGCCATCGCTTAGCAGACTGTATCTGAGCTAAAAAGACTCGAATCCGTATTGAGCTCAGTGCCCCCCTTTGCTCGACATGAAATCGTTCAGCAGGTTAATTATACTCCAGAAGTTTGTTTTCATGCCCTCTGTATGCTGGGTTTCAGCTTAGCTAATGTTCACGTTTGTATTTTCTTATGTCTCATTTCTGTGTGAACAGCCCTTCGGCCGAAGATTACCAGATCAAGTTTTTTTTTCCCTTTTTGCTTGTGGAGAGTCTTTTAACGCTTCTGTTTTTTAAATTAGTTTTTCTAATGTGCCATATTTTAGATCATTGTCTAAACGTGCCATCAGATTATGAGAACACTTGTTGCTGCTCCGGAATGTTTAAGATGTTCAATATGCTTTAAAACTTTGCAGAACCCCCTCCCCGCCCCCCGTTTCCCTTTGTGGGTGTATTTGCTCAAGGGTCGCATTATCCCGTTCATCTGCCCAGCTTCCGACAAAATGACACATCATTTAAATCACCCGCTGTAGTGTTATGCGTTATAACACCAGAAAAGGCAGAGATTAACATTTTTTTACGTTGCTCAAAGTGTAGGATTGCCTCCTATAGATCATAATTCAAGGGGAGGGTGGAATGTTAATTTTTGCTTTTTTTGTGCTATTAGAGATTTATTTGAAACGAATATGACTTTCGTTCGCAAGAAGTGTCCGTCTTGCCACTCATAAAACACTAAATTCTGTTTAATCATTCTTTGGTATGTTCTTCATACCCATCTGCAGACAATCACACATTCTTACAGAAGGGCGGATTTGCGTTCGAATTGGATATCAATTATATGCATGTGTACATCTGTTAAATTATGCAAATTGCTACATACACATTTTGTAAATAGTCGTCACCTTTTTTTAAAGAATATATGTATTTATAAAAATAATCTTGGTGTTTTTTACTTGATTTTTAAAATATGATAAAAGACCTCATTTGTATATGTACAGTTTCACCGAATAAAGTAATTAGATTTTTACTTTTCAAGTGTTTGTGGCATCTGGCTTCATTGTGAAGCTTCTTTGATCTATGTACGTTGGATTTGTAGACGTACTCGTGTAAAAGAAGGAGACGCAATTCAGAAACATATTTACAGTACATTAAAGCCCACGTTATCCTGGGCTTTTAAGTGTTTATTGTAAATATTACCTCTGGTGAGGTTACAGTTGATAGGGCTAGTATATTTCACTTTTGACTATAGGTGTGCTGACTTATGTTTTAAATAGGAGACGCCACTATGGATTAAAATAAAGCGCAACTTCAAAGAAAAAACACGCGCTACGCATTATTGTTTTAAAGTGTCGGATAAAGTCTTAATAAGACGTGGCTTTTAAAACATTTTTCATATATATTAAGAAAATGTTAATTTATTTTTGGGTCCTATCTAAGGCCTACACGTTATCTCCGAGACATACGGAAGCGCGTTAAAATCAGAGTGCTATCAGCGTAACTCGACGAATTATTATTTTTTTACAGTATTAAGTTAACATTATGTTGTTGGTCCCTGTGTTTAGAGCAACAGAATCAGCCTTTTACACGAAGAATGTTAGATATCAAAATTAACGAAGTGTTAATATTTCGGTGCTGCAAGAAACTATTAAACTTATTTTCTTTAGGAAAATATATTTCTGTCGTTCCATATAGAAGTTTCTATTTCATATAACATACTGTTTCGAAAATATTTTCTTAATTCATTTGTACCCTCGTATTTTTCGAGCTACTGGATGCCTAAATTTCCGTCGATGTATCTATCTATCTAATGTTGTACATTGCGGTAATCCAGATTACTTAAACATTTACTTAAAAGGGGCCAATGTTGATAACAAGGCCTAGTGGATCCACTGCGCGCGTTTCATATGAATCTTGCGCTGTAAATAGCAGTAATGCTGGTTTTACCCTCTTTTCTTTCTCACATAATTTGCTTTGGGCCGATCGCCCCTTTGCATCCACTTTGTCAGACATTCCAACCGGCAAGTATGCTGGTGGTCCTCTGGCGCCACCTTCAGGTGTAATTATTTATATTCTTATTAGTTTTGATCCATCAATTCTCCGAAACATTTTGCCCACTCTGGATTAAGGGCCGTCCTCAAGGGCTCGATGGGTGCAGTGCATAAAGCTGAGGTACACCCGGGCCGAGATGCCTGGCCATCGGATGGCGCAAATACAATAATACTCAAGGGGGAGTCTCACATCTTTAAATTGTAGTACATCAATCCTGGAAACCTACAGTTTTCAGATGATGTTCTTGCCTATCTTCAGTGGGCAGAAAACAGCCGGACAAACTGAGCATATAACCAGTGAATCTTTGAAAACGTTCTGGACTGAACTGGGCCCCTACCTGAACTGGGCCTTATAAAGGGACTAGGTGAGAGGAATCATAAACTCACGCGTGGCACTGTATACATGCCATGGGCTACAGTGAGCTGAAAGTGTATTTGGTTGAAATTATACTGTTGTATATAACAGTCTTGGGGTAAATCACACCAGTTTCAATTTAGAACAGATCAAAGGTTGCCTGTATTGGTGTAACTTTTTTTGTAAAATTGGAGAACTTGTGAAAAGTGGTCTGTCAGTCTTGTCACAGGATCATCACAAACGCACACACATACTCACTGACTGGAAAAGAGTAGAGAGTAGGCCGTGGCTGAGTTTACTACTGTCCTGTATGACAGCCAGGCATTTCCCAGCACTCAGGTGGTGAAGATAAGCCTGCAGCTGACAATGTGAGCACATGCCTCCCCGTGCCGCGAGGCGATAAAACCGCGATGCGTGGCTCGGCCTGCTGTGAGCACAGGCCTCCCCGTGCCGCGAGGCGATAAAACCGCGATGCGTGGCTCGGCCTGCTGTGAGCACATGCCTCCCCGTGCCGCGAGGCGATAAAACCGCGATGCGTGGCTCGGCCTGCTGTGAGCACAGGCCTCCCCGTGCCGCGAGGCGATAAAACCGCGATGCCCTGGGGTCCCCTAACCCTCTACCACATCCTTCATCCTTCGCCCATCTTTCAATTTTCTGGAGTCACTACAGCTTGTATGACATCAGCAAACTCGCTCAGTTTTGCACTGTTGCCAATTGCCCCCATTTCCAATTATATGAATGATAATGAGGTGGCACATGAGCACCCATTTGGTGTATATTTTTAAATCATGGCTATCATTCTTGTTGAAGGACTAACAGAGTGATGAATATGATCTTTTTCAGATGGCAGGCGAATGGGTTTCGAGGCCGTGTGCACAAAGATCCGAAAGCGATAGGTACACAATAGGCCAGTGAATACATGCATGTCGTCAGCAAAGATCTTTAACTGGGGGCTTCACTTGCCAAAAACATCCACTCAGTGCCTTAATCAGTGCGTTGTTCACTGCTCCATGCGGGTCTCAGGGACGATACAGGCCTCGGCATCTCCCCGTCGCTACGGGCGACTTGTGTTTGGAATATTCTGGCGGTCATGTTCCAGTGGCTTCAGAATGTCAACAAAGAGCCTGGCGTGGTCATGTGACCAATCCCCCAGCAGACACTGTGCCTTTTTAGAGTCGGGTCGTCTAACTACATCACGTTCCACCGTTACCCTTATCCCCACATCCCTTTTACTGTCTGCAAATTAAAAAAAAAAAAGTCAAACAAAAATAAAAACAAATCTTGAATCTGGATCCATCAGAGACCGGATGGGAGACAACGGTGATCAGCTGAAGCGAACTGTATAAACAGATAAATTAAATAAACAGGCAAACTGTCATTGAGGGGTCAGTTTGGATAAACAGACATATCATTTGTTGTTTTCACTTCGCTATGGCCTGCTGTTGTTTTCTCAGCCCCTCGCGAGGTTTGGCTAGGTTGCGTTCTCTATGACGTGTATGTTTCTCCAGAAAAACACACGATCAGTAACGCAATCATAATGCTGCTTGAGTTTCCTGCGGCAAACTTCTGCAACTGGAATGTGGCTTCTTCAGAGTATTTAATTTGTCTCGTTCCTGAGGCTGTCGAGAGGGGAATCAGCCATACAGTATTAGCTTCATGGGGACCAGAAGCTATTTAAATGCTTCCCAGTCAAGAATTCAATTAGATGGGTTTCTGCTCATCTGTGAAGCAAAGTACTTGCTGAAATTTGATGAAGTGAGTCTGTGTTTCGGATGACTGGTTTTTCTGGGGCACACACTTGGGGGGGGAGGGGGAGTCTGTGGTTGGGTGCGTTTGGATGGGAATAAACACATAAGTACGTTATTGACTTTCATGAAGGTCGCTTTTTGTTTTGCATTGTTATTTTTAAGTCTCTGTCCTCCTCCCAACTACTGTGGCCTTTCAGAGGAAATAAAGGCATCTCGTTGTTGTACACCCCCCCCGGCCCGGCGCTGAAGGTACCCTCCAAATGCCTGGAAACATGACCCCCTCCCCCACCCTAAGCAGTCCTGTTTGGCCCTGCCCTGTGCCTTGGAATCGCCCTTAGGGACATGGGATGCTTGAGGGATTGGAGATCCAGGGTCAGTCAGTTCACCTGCAGGCCTGAGGGAGTTTTAGACAGATTATCTTACACTCTGAGTGGACACCCACTGCTTAATTAATCACAAAAACATGTGAAATGGGCCGAAGAATAGCATTCTCAGGTAATCAAATTAAAACACGAATAAAAATTTGCCCCGACCTCTTTCTGCCACCCCTGTAGGATTTGCGACTTGCAAATAAACATTATGAATAAACACTTAATAAATAAATAAATAAATACATACATACATAAATACTTTTAATTCCCCCTTTCTGGAGTGTGAGCTTGAGCTTGCATTGTTGCTGTTGTGGTAAGCGAGGGTGAGGCTGATTAGCAGGGTGTCCCAGCTGGTTCATTTAAGGAGAGTTGTGACTGGTCGGCTGCCACTGGGCTGGTGTCAGTAATAGTGGGGATGACAGGATGACATAAATATCAGAATAAAAAGAAAATGAAAATACCAGCTCCCTTTATGTTTTTGTTTTATTTTTTTGAAATGTGCTCCAAACAGTGAACAGCATGCCGTCTCTGTACAGGTGGATCTTCACAGTGAATTTGAAATTGCAGTTAATTGGCAGGATCAGTGTTGTGCTGTGTTCCATGTATAGTAAAATATAGGTTACGTGTGCATCAGATACGTGTATTAACACTTAAGGTTCCCCTCACCCCCAGGTGCACCTATGGATAAAACCCGTAAATATTGTTGGCCTCTGCCTGAACCCGACACACCAAATGGATGGCTGACCCTAGTGTGCGGTTCCGGGGGCTTCTGAACCTTCCGCAGCACGTCACGGCCCCACGGCAGCACGCTGCTCAGAAGGACAGGAGCGTCCATGGGGCAGCAGGAGGTGTCACAGTTAGGGATCAAGACACTTCGCTGTTGTACACTTGAGCAAGATGTCTGACTGGAACTGCCTCAGTAACAAGGCTATAATAAAAAGGTTTAGAAATTATTAAAGTTTTTGGGTGGTGCAGTGGTTAGCACTGTTGCCTCACACCTCTGGGACCTGGGTTCGAGTCTCCGCCTGGGTCACATGTGTGT
>JAODLC010000109.1:703779-731508 GCA_026781145.1 Hippopotamyrus pictus
TCTGGGAATAATGACTGCACACCACACATGGAAATGGCAGGCAGTCACCCAGCCCACCCTCACTGAAAAAATGTCCCCCCCCTGAATCATAGTCTGGGGCCGGAGCTCAGCTCGGCAGCCATTCTGGACATCTTAGAACACAGCAGTGACCCAGCGGGAGACTATCCGATTCCCCCCTTTCAAGGAATAACATCCCCTCACTTTGTTGCCGATGTGTCTCCTAGCAAACAGTTGGCCACTTTTTTTTTTCAGTACACTGTATTCTGGGGGAAGGAAGGGGAAGGAGGGAGAGAGAGCGAGTGAGAGAGCAAGACAGAGAGAGAGAGAGAGAGAGAGAGAGAACTAGAGGGGAATTCAGAACTTCCTGGTGTTTGTTCGACACCTCCACACAGGCATCTGCTCACAGGAACCAAGTTGATTTGAAGTTGGATGCTTTCAGCCGTTTTCTAGCAAGAGGGTCACAAAAAAGCAACAACAACAACAACGAAAAAATATATTAAAAAAAATAAAAAGAGGGAGGAAGTATCGAAAGCCTAGATATTGCAGAGTCCACCAGTCTGTTCCTGATACACTTCAATGACATCCTCGTCCTCCATTCCCAGCTGAAAGCAAAGACAAAGAGCAGGTTATGAACATCATATTCGCTTAATATTCTTATTTTGCTATAAAACTAGGGAAAAAAAAAGATTACAAAATTTCAAATGAATTGGCAGGTTGAGATAAGACTAGGCACCTCTTTTGGGGTTTGGTTGTCTGCAATTCTCTGTCCTTCGAATAAAAACCTTAGAGAATTCATGGGAACACCCTAGAAAGAAAACAAAATTATATTCAGATGAGTGATGAATTCTGGGCTAAATGGGAGTAATGGTGAAAAGGACCCTGGTCACGTTTACCTGTCTCTGGCTGTATGATTCCTTTAACTTCTTCAGGTGCGTCGTCATCTTCACCTTGAAGTGAATTTCGCTGTTATCCTGAGGAATGGAAGAAAACGCAAACATGGGGTCACATGTGAACGAGCCCTGATCACTCTCTGTTCCTGCCAGACCAACCCACACCTTCATACTGAAACAGAACATTGTCCTTACATTCAGTTTGTGCTCCACCCCCTCGCCCCACCCCCATCTTACCTGACCAATCACCTTCAGCTTGATGTACTCCCCATCCTTTCTGTCCCCTGCATCCTGGCTTGATGGTTTTGTCTCCTGCAATGATGGAGTTATTCGCATGTGGAAACATCACATATCAAAGGCTGTGCTTTCAAAACCATGGTCACCAATCCTAAGACTTGCATATGCACTGATCTGCCAGAACACCCTGCAAAGCTGACAAGAAACTTCTAATTTTGCTATTATCTATTATGTAAAAGGCTTTGAAGCCTATGTTCCAGACAGCATGACACTAAATTTCCTACTTAGTCATACACAAACACTTACTGCATCTTAACTGATGTTCCACGCATAACCATCTAAGCACCCTGTGGTGGCATGTGTGGGGGTAATCCATATTGGCTCCTTCATCATACCAGCATAAAATTAAAATGGAGAAGGCTAACATGCACAGGTCCTCCTACATTACTTCTGGACCTATTTATGTAAAAATCAACAATAATCACACGTTTCCAATGACACATTATGTATGTGAAAGCTGGTGGACGTTATTTAAATCAGGCGTTTCTATAGCTCCTCCATCACCTCAGCCCTGCAGCCTCCAAACGGGGGATCCGGCCTGTTTGCGCCTCCTGTCTGCATCTCCAGTTTGGACACGGAGGTACTCCTCATCCCGTCCTAATCTCTGTTTCGCCCCTTTTAAAATGCTATAACATCTCAATTTATCTAATTCCATCCAAATCTATTACATCTGCGGTTTCACTTATATTTTAATATTCACGAACACACGTCACGTAGTATACCTGAAACGGGAAATAGGGCAGGGGAAAAACACCCGCATCTGAGAATGAAGCCTTTGTACGCACGACCATCTACCTTGTATTTTTCACAAGTATGCATCTACAGGCCTCCTTATTACATTCCACATCCAGGGAAACTGGGGTTAAAATTAACCCACAATGCTGCGTTTCTCTACCCCTACACATACGCATGGAGGACATTCCCAGCCACTTTAACGGTACATAACAGCAGAAAATTAACACAGATGTGCTCATCAAGGTGCTGTACAGAAACCTGCACGACATTAGAGGCTGTACCGGAGCAAGCTGGGCTGGTTAAACTTCTGAACGGCGCTACCCAGAAAAGCACCGCTTCCATGTGCATCTTCTAGACAAGATAAAGATCAGTACAGTGATACTCCATCGACACAGACCCTGCTACGGACTAACCAGACAGGATGTGTGTTACCAGCTACTCAGAACCGGGCAGCCAGTCTAAGGAATTACACGGCGCATGACAGGGGTGCATCGGTATTTCGCCAACCAGCAGTGATTAATAGAATGTAAACTAGTACAAAGCAGAAAGCACCATTACAACTTAGCACTCCAAACATGCTCCGGATTTCAAAAACACAAACAGCGAGCCAGACTGGCAAGTGCAATCTCGACTCGGCCTCGATCCTGAGGCCCCTCAGCTATCGTTTCCTAACCGTTTTGAAGCAGGTCACACTTACCGTATCTGACATGGTATTTAGTTTCGAGGTAAAACGTTTCGAATCACTTTTGTTTCAATATAGATGTATTGTGTATTCTTTCTGAGTCTGCACTAAGCAAAAACAGGCTCTGACCTCATTGGTATGGGGCGGGACTTCCGGAGTCTTACGCTACCGCATTGGCCAGCTTGCTCGCCATATGCAGAAAAAAATAAAAGAGAGGAACGAACCTCTAACCAATCAAAGGTACGATGTGCTCTGACGATGCGTGACGACGCTTGACTGACTGCTGTAGTTCACATGGGTTAGACTAGTAGAGGTTTTGGGTCGCTGACTAAAAGATCAGGTAGATTTAAAAAAAATTGACAGAATGCGAAAGAGGTACAATAATCAGAAATCGCTTAGCAGTAATCACAGTAAATGTTAAAAGTGGAGGATCACATTATTGCACAGTAAGACAAAAGATCAGTTTAGACAGGTCGTAGGCTTAGAATATTTCAGCATAATTTGGTTGTATCTCCGTCTGTCGGCAACATTTAAATTTTACGTGACTCATGAGTGTTCTTTAGATTTTAATCATTTACTGGTTTTGAAAAGAAAAAATTATTTTAATTGATAATGTTATATGTATTATAATGCTCGTTCGTAATAACATTGTGTGATTTTTCTAACAATATTGAAGGTACACAAAAGCTTTTCAAAAATAGAGGACAGACAAATAGAAAGGTGGTCCTCTTGACGTTTCCACTGGAAAAATCAGACCAAGTTACATTATTCAAGTTAAAGTCTTACCAGGGGTATAATCTATAATCATATCTGCAAAGGGCCCCTGTATATACAGGATTTTGAGATAACATTTAGGTCAACCTAGATGTGAGGTCTTCTAATTAGTAATCTAACTAGGGATAATCTAACTTTCTGAATAAGATTGGCCAGCCCTGGACTGCCCCTTTGTTTGACCCTACCAAGATGGCGACTTCTTGTGGCTACAGGACCCCAAGGCCACACTCTGGAGCGGCACATTATTGCCTGTATATGGCACAAATACGCAACTGATATGCAAAAAGTGGAAAAATGCTTCAGATTTGATGGATCACTGTGAAATAAAATACAGAAAATAATTACTGATTAAAGTGCAGGTGCTGTTTGAGACAGTAGCCGACGTTGCAGTTTTTGAGGTGAGAAGTTCTGTTGATAGTCATTAAATTACCAAAAACAATGCAAACTCAGTAATTTGGGTTTAGGTATATGATAGTAAAGATAAAGTTTGACTAATTAAAGGTTGCTATTAATATATAAGGATTCCTGCCTGGTTTAATGGCAGTGCCTATTAAGATCTTATTATAGGAAAGCCTCTTATCTCCATTGTCGGACCTTTTGTGATTACATGCATTTGTGTTTCGCAAATGAGATGTAATGTAACACCAGAAAATGTTTTCCAAGCTATTTCTGCAGTATTGTGGCAATACATATTACAAACAAGTTCCCCTGAGTAATCGAAATGTGAGACGGAGTATGTACGGTAAGGGCAGTTACTTGCAAGTGCTTTAATCAAAAGTGTGCCGTGGCTTTTCTTTGGTAATATCATAACCCCCCCGCTTTTTGGAAGCATTTAAATTTTTGTTAAAGGCAATGGAAAGATGTGGGGTTTCATTGCTCATTTGGAGGCAAACTAAATACCTCCCCATCTTACTTTGTATAAATTTCCATCCCTTACGGGACAAGTTCAAGCTGAACTGCTTTCACGGTCCGGCTGTGGCTGAGCTATTGAAGGGAATCAGGAGTCTGATGGAGGCTCGGAGCACAGGGCCCCCCCAGTGGGAGGCAGCCGCCATGTCATTAGGCCTGACTCACAGGTGAGACGCGCCTCTGGCACCATGTTTCACACATCCTCTGCTTTGTGTTGCATCTGCAGTACTGGAAGTGCTAGTAATACTCATTGCAACACATTTATACCAAAAGACAGATATAACGTATATAACTGGTTACATGTTTAGGGCGGCTTCTGTAGCTACAATGGAAAATTACTTATTTATTATTAAGATTACCTGTCTCGATACACGCTCAAGTTCAGCCCTGACAAAGTGGACATCATGATTGTTCAAGCCATCTGTGAGTATTACCAAAGACAGATCTGAGGGCGGCAGATTTGTTAAAGGGGTCGGGGCATTAAACAACTGATGACCAGTTTGGGAGTAGTGAGTTAGCAGTGCTATAGACTGATGCTGAAAATGAAGTACACTGAATATATCAGAGTGTCTGTATTTTACATGTTTGTCTGTTTGATTTCCTTGCCTTTTGGTGATTGTGCATGTTTTTGCTCATTTAATTAGAGCTCTGTCTAATGTGAGGATGGATGGTGCATCAACCATTTCCTCCTGCCCTGTTTAGTTGTGCTCCTGTAATGCGCCGTACGCACTTGTTTGCATCCGTGAGTCACATGTAATGCATGATGCCAAATGTTTTGACTCATAGCATTTAAAAGTAAGCATGCCAGTTTGCCAGCTGGAGTTGAATTCCTTGGAATGGTATGGTTGGCGTTCCCCAGAGTTAGGAAAAATCATCACAGACAACCTGGCCTACTGCAGGAGCATTCGGGAGATCGATATAATCACAGACACGACTGATTGTTCTCTTTGAAGTCCTTGTATTTAATATTCATCTTTTTAATGGTTCTGGGGTGCTAAGCAGTGCTGCAACGAATATTAGAGATGTTTGAAAAATTTGAATAGAAAAAAGATTCAGGGAGAATAATCCATATTTGAACAACAGTTTAACAACCAAAATTCATGTGTGGTTCATATTCTGCCAGCTTGACACCTGTACAGCTTTTTTAGCGAGTAACACACATGAGTAACACACATGAGTAACATGAGTAACACACAAGTAAATAAACAGGAAGGTGCAAGCAATGCTCCAGAGGGCCCAAAGAGCTTCGAAGTCTCACTCTGTCTCATAGCCTTACGTGCTAATCTGCCTTTCTCATCTTAAATCAGATGCATCAGTGAATCAGGCAACGCTCTGGCAAAGGCGGAAAGTACCGGCAAAAGAGGTGAACTTTGACCCCGGTTTTTGAATTTTACAAACCTCAGATTCCACTCGGGGAATGAATTAATGAAAATCAGCACAAGTGAGCTGGCAATGTTGAGTCTTTTGGCCAGTTTCCAAATAAATGGGTCTGTTTAGCTAGAGTCAACTTGAAGTTCAGTACGTCATGGATCTTGGTTTGCATAACTGATAATGTTAAGTGCCATTTCCCAAAAGTCCAATGGTAAGGCCCCTTCTTGGATTTTGCTTCTGGTGTCCAAGTACGTAACCATTCTATCAGCTGGCCCTCTAGATCACAGTATCATAGTGTCAGCTGATATTATCATATCCTGTTCCATTACAGTGAGGTAATAGTCTATAACCCCTCTGGTGATACCACACTCTCCTCGAGTTCCAGGAAGAAGAAGTTAGAGAAACTAGAAGAGGGGGAGGAGAAAGAGAAAGAAAAATCACAAGTAACTAAAGCCAAGAAAGTCAAAAAAGCCGCAGAATCCATTTCTAAAGAAAAATTGCTTTGTTTTAACCAATTACTAACTGTATTCCCCAGACCGGGAATACCTATGGTTTTGAGCCCAGTACACTGCCCCCACAGGCATTTCTCATTAGCTTGATAACTTGAAAAATATTTGATGGATCTCACCTACTCATTAAACGGGTCTGGAAACGGTCAGATTTTAAGACAAATCCCACCCCATGGTGATAGCAGTGGAAGGACAGGGCAGCTTCAGAAGGCACTTGATCTCGTAAACACAGTAACTCTGAAAAAAATTAATGGATCTTGTTTTTAATGGAACTTCTCCTGATCATTTCATAGGTGATCTGGAACCTGTTTTATTCTGAGACAATAAATACCAAAACGAAACTAAGATTGGTGCTAACTGGTACTAACTACCTGGCACTAGCTAGGTGTACATAATAATGTGGGTGCTATCTGGCACTAGCTAGGTGTACATAATAATGTGGGTGCTATCTGGTACTAGCTAGGTGTAGATGAAGTGTGCACCGTATGTATATCTCACTGCTGTTGTTCTCTGATATAATTTCAGTTTCCCTGAATTTCATTAATTTCCGACAAAATGGTGACGGAATAAAGAAGAAAAATGTCAAGGAGGAGGAAAAATGACAGAAGTAAGTGAATGAGGAAGGTTTAATCTGCATTTAATTTTTCTCCATTAGCAATATGGAATTTAGAAGACTTCTAAGAACAGAAATAACCTTGCTGTTAGTTCCAGTCACTAGCACATTCCTAATTAGTCAAATGTATATTTTCTTTACTGTTAATCATTTCCCAGTTAGAAAAAACTTGTTTGATAGGCACGTGTTTGGTATAGAAACCAATATATTTTTTAAAGCAAATGAAAATTATCTGAAGGTATTAATGAGTTGTGCTTCAATAATATGAAAGAAAGGTGACCTGATACATAAAGCCCTCTTTGTTTCACTTGATCTATTTTGTCTTTGTTCTCTGTGTTGTTGAACTAGTTTATCCTTGTGAAATGTAAAAAGAACAGTGTGACAATTAGGAGTCGGTGTTGGGGAGGACAAATCCCACCCCCAGCTGCAATGTCTTGCAAATACAGCCTGAGTATGACCTGTGGTTGGACCCTCCAGTGGTTCAGAGTGCTGCCTGTGTGTGTGTGATTAGGGGAGTGGTAAAAAAATATTGTCCGAGTGAAAATTCAGTTTGCCTTGCCTCCCACTTCACTGAACAACTGACTTGTAAGTCACTTTCTGTAATGATGTTTGTAAAAACAGTTTTTAGATAATGAGATTCAGCTGAATCTTATTGGAACCAGCTCATTCTGTGTATGGGGTGGGTACCTGTAGATTTTTTTTTGCACAAAAGGGTACTCATTGTTATTAATTTTATTATGTATTAATTTCATACTTCCAGTGTTTTGCGTTCCATTTATATCCCAGTTTAGAGGAAAGCTACACTGTCGAATACTTTATTCCACTTTCACTGCTGAAATATGTCATATGGGAAAACTGTGACGTACACCCATCGCAGTCAGCGACAGTGTCAAAACCCCCCCCCCCCCCCCCCCCAAAACAATGTATCTGTTTTGGTCACAAAGAGTGAGTACACTGAATATTAAATAAATGTGCTCCTTATTTAGAGGATGCCTTCTCTACCTGCTAGTTAACTTTAAATGCACCATTAAGTAACCATATTCCAGCAACACCACAAAAAGACAATTAAAGGTAGGAAGCCCCTAACAGGAGAAAAACAACCTCACTTTGAACACAGATAAAACCAAGGAGATGATCATCAACCCAAGGAAAAGGAAGTCGCATCACACTTCTATTCATATCTGTGAGGCCGAAGTGGAGAGAGTGGAAATCTTCAGATTCCTTGGAACTTGCATCAGTGAGGATCTGACCTGGACTCATAATACACAACAACTCATCAACCAGGCGCACAAAAGACTGAGGCAGCTGAGGAAATTTGACATGCCAACCAAAATCCTAACCAATTTCTACAGGGGTACAGTAGAGAGTGTCATCACCAGTTCTATCACCGTATGGTATGGCAACTGTTCTGTGCAGGAGAGGAAGGCTCTCCAGTGTGTAATTAAAACTGCACATTACATTTCTGGAACAATCTTCCCCTCTCTGCAGGATATCAATGACGGTAGGGTCATCAAGAGGGCCCACAACATAACTAAAGACCCCCAACACATCGTGTTCGCACCGCTACCCTCAGGAAGACGCTACAGGAGCATAAAGTCGCGCACCATAAGACTGACGAAAATCTTTTTCCCTCAGGCAGACTCTTGAACAATGTGAAAAGTTAATCTGACCCCATATTCATATCCAACTCTTACTTTATGTCACTTAGCACTCTGCACTTTGAGTGATTCTTCTATTTTTATAATTTTTAAAAATGTTTTCTATTTTATATCTTTTTCAAAGAGCAAGAAAAGTAAGAATTTCATTACATGGTTCTAACGTGTACATGTTTTTTACTGTGTATACACCTGATGAGGATGCAGCAAAGCGAAGTGACTGGGACCCCCCCCCCCCCCCAAAAAAAAAAAAAAAATGTGAAGCTGCTGTACGGCCTGTCAGACGGCACAGAGAAGGGTCACAAGACGGGATTCGATTCTGCCATGTTCCACCTGGTCATCAGAACAACACCATGCCTGTGTTTGTTGGGTAGATGAAGTGATGCCTTTTTTGGAGGGGAGGGGGGGGGGATTTAAAGATTTGTTTAGTGCTGCAATGTAGGATTCAAAAGGTTTTTGTCACTTGCACAAGTACTGAGTTCAAAGATGCTTACTTGTGTGTTTCCTGAAGACTAGATGATTTAACACCGGTTAAAATGACATAGGACTAACATTTAGTAACAGGACGTCGGACAAATGATCAGTGGTGTGACTACAGAAGAGAATCGATTCACATTGGCAATTTACGTGTAGTGCACACCTGCGACCTCCATATTTGAAAACGCGTTTTTATTTGATACTCCTCGGCTACCATCATTTTAGCAGCGTATCGGTAAATTTGGAGTCGGAAAGGAATATCTATAGAAACTATCGAACGAATACAATAATTTTGTGTACCACTAACTGCCTTACTTGCGAACTACTATATAACAACGTCTGATGTGTGTTTTTTTACGGTAGTTCGAGTGACGATCGATTAGACACACATGGTTCTGGTGGCGCACATGTTTCTAGTAGTCGCTAGTGCTCGGCGTGTTTTCGTTCTACGCGGGTAGACCCTATTTTTTCCAGGGACCAAAAATCTAAATAATTAACAGAATAGCAGCTTTAAATTAAAGGCAAAATGTCTCAGCTACAAGCGAGATTCTTCACAGAAAATGAAAAGTAAGTCGATTTGACGCCCCCGTTAACTTCGGCTCGGCGTGTTCGTTACTGTTAGTCTAATAAGTTTTCAGTGTTTTGTGTCTAACAAGTATCTGCTTTATAAACGAGGTACCTAGTGTAACTACGCACAAATGTGTCCCATTTTATTCGTCTTTCATTGATTTGAATGTTGCGCTGGAGGTACTCTGGGATTCACGCCGCCACGCGATTTAGTTAATTGGTGCCCCAGCTGTCCATGGCCTGTGGTCGTATGATGCGATGGTTTGGTGTCTTGTTCGGGATTTATCCCAGCACTGTGCCCTGTGCTGCCGTGGATAGGCTCCAAATCACGTTGTTCCGTAACCAGTATACCATTGATGAATAGATGGCTGTCGTTTCTTTAGTCCAGAAGGTGCGTTTTGGATCACGTTGAAATCGTGCACGATCACGTTATCACCATTTTCAATACTTCAGGTATAAAATCGATGACGTCCCGTTCTCCATCCCAGCTTCATCGGAGGTAAAGAATCTTAGTGACATCATTAACAAGCTGCTGGAAGGGAAATACGGTAAGGCCGTGGTTCGCTGGTCAGGCATAAAACATTGCCAGCCTTGGATTTAGATAGACCCAGCACATTGTGTGTGTGGGGGTTTAACTTTGCGTTCTCCCTGTTTATTCTAGCTGCCCACAGCCATGTTGATTTTGACTTCTTGGTCAGAGGACAGTTCCTTCGCATGCAGTTGGTTGACCACATGGAAGCCGAGGGCATCGCAACGGTGAGGATAGTTGCTGGGGCAGTCAGGCACACTGGCATATTGGCATAAGGCTTAGTCAGCGCGGCAATGTTTACCCCCATTCAGACCATGTGATTGCCTGGTGCCCCCTGTTGGCCACAAACAGTCACTACATTATTAAATAAACATATTCCTTATTCAAGAGATTCTAACCAGCCAGCTACAATCTAATGACTTTGCTTGCTATTCATTTGTTTGTTTGTTTGTTGGTTAATTGATTGAAACATGTGAGGGGGATGGGTTTTTTTTGCCCCCACCAAACCTGCGTTGCCTTTGCCTCCAGGAAGAGGTGGTGGAGATTGAGTATGTGCAGAGATTCACGGCGCCTGAGCCTGAGGAGTGCATTATGCACGACGACTGGATCAGCTCCGTGGAGGCCGACATGGAGTGGTAAGTGACCGCATCACTATGGAGCTGCCCCCCACAAGGCTTCCCACAAGATTTTGCAGTGTGTCTGGGGGAATTTTTGCCCCTTCATCCAGAAAAGCATTTCTCTGGTCAGGTACTGATGTTGGACATAAAGGCCTGGCTCCCAATCTCTGATCTAGTTCATCCAAAAGGTTTTCAGTGGGGTTGAGGTCAGGGCTCTGTGAGGGCCAGTCAAGTTCTTCCACACCAAATTCACCCAACCTTGCCTTTATGGACCTTGCTTTGTGCACTGGTGCATTCTCATGCTGGAACAGAAAAGGGCCTTCCCCAAACTGTTCATACAAAACTGGAAGCATAGAATTGTCCAAAATGTCTTGGTATGCTGAAGCATTAAGAGTTCCCTTCACTGGAGCTAAGGGTCCTAGCCCAAACAACTAGATGTAATGTTCTCCTGGCATCTGCCAAACCCAGACCCGTCCATCTGACTGCCAGACAGAGAAGTGTGATCCGTCGCTCTACAGAACACACCTCCTCTGCTCCCGAGTCCAGTGCCGGCATGCTTTACAGCAGTCCATCCAAGGCTTGGCGTCGCCTTGGTGATGTGAGGCTGCATGTAGCTGCTCAGCCATGGAAGCCCGTCCCCTGAAGCTCCTGGAGCACAGCTTTTGTGCTGAGGTTAATGCTGTAGGAAGTATGGTACTCTGTAGCTATTGAGGGAACAGGGCGTTGGGCGACTTTTACGCACCGTGCACCTCAACACTCGGCGACCCGCTCTGTCACTTTACGTGGTCTGTCACTTCGTTGGCCGAGTTCCGTGTGGCCGTAAGGAATCAGGAACTGGTGAAGTTCAGTCAAACTGCAGAACGCTGCCTGGCCTGCTGCAGAAGATGCAGATTCCTGGAGGTCAGCACAGCTCTAGGTAACAGCAGGGGGTCCTGTGACTTCCGAGGGCCACTGGGAAGGACGACAGCGGCCTCTAGTGACAGGGTCCACTCTGCAGGTGGAATGTAACCTGTCATTGACTGGGCACCTCCTGCAGGATCCTGACCGGCTCCTACGATAAGACTGCGCGGATCTGGTCACCGGAGGGGAACGCTGTAATGACCGTGGCGGGTCACGCGGACGTGGTGAAGGACGTGACCTGGGTGAAGAGAGGTGACGTTTTTTTTTTGGTCATTGGGATGGAAATCTGGGTTCATAGGCTTCGGCATGTGAGGGGCCCCCCAAGGCTGTGTCTCTCCTGCCTGATGGGTGCTGTGTCCCCCCGCCCTCCGCAGACGGGTTGACTTCCCTGCTGCTCACTGCCTCCCTGGACCAGACAGTGGTGCTGTGGGAGTGGAGCTCGGAGCCAAACAAACTCAAAGCCCGCCATTGCTGTCGGGGGCACGCCGGCAGTGTGGACTCCGTCGCTGTCGACCCCACGCAGACCAAGGTGAGGTTGGGGGGGGGGGGCATACACACAGCCCATGAGACACAGTTACTATTAATAACCCACCCAGGATCATTAAGAACTTACTCACCCCAGTATGGAGAGGAGAGCCTGAGCTGAGCTGATCCAGCCACTTCTCCTGTTTCGCATCATGGCGGGTGGTAATGGAACACAGGCATGGTGTTGTTCTAATGACCAGGTGGAACATGGCAGGATCGAATCCCGTCTTGTGACCCTTCTCTGTGCCGTCTGACAGGCCGTACAGCAGCTTCACATTTGGGCTTAGACTTCAGTCACTCATCTCCAGCACTCAGACTTTTATTAATAATAATAATAATAATAATAATAATAATAATAATAAATAAAAAAAATATTTGTCCCCCTTTCCATTTCCCAAGTTCTGCAGTGGCTCCTGGGATAAAATGCTCAAGATCTGGTCTGCAGGTATGTCTGTCTCTACGTGGCTAAACTTTTGTTAGCTTGCGTAAGAAAAGGCATCTGGGTGTGAACTTCATTGTAATGACTTCTGTCTTGGACTTCAGTCCCCACAGACAAAGAAGACGAGTACCAGGAGATGCCGGACAGACCACGGAAAAAGCAGAAAACCGAGAAGCTGGGTCTGACTCGAGTACGGAGCGTGGCCGTGGGTTGGGGGTTGGGGGCCTCTCCATCCCGACGCGGGTGCTCGCTTCAGAGGGGGCACCATGGACGGGCTGGGTCTTCATGACAGGACGTGCACGCACAGTCACACATTGAGGGCAAACAAAAGCTGCCATTTAAACTCGACTCGGAGAGATGAGTCAAACTTCGCTCACATATAGCAGCAGCTGGATGCAAAGAGCTACCTGTACGGCTGACGTTTGTGGCTCCTTGGCAGCCATTGGGGTTAAGGGCCTTGCTCGAGGGCCCAATGGGGAAGGCACTGTACCAACCCTGGGATTTGACCTGATGACCTTCTGATTACAGGCACAGCGCCCTAACCTGCAGGACCACACGCTGCCCGCATGTCTAGCCCTAATATGGCTCCCAACTCAAAACTCTATCCTAGTTTAATTAAGGGCTCTCTCCCTTTGTAGACCCCCCTGATGACTCTGTCTGGACACACTGAGGCAGTCTCGTCCGTGCTGTGGTGTGACAGCGAGCAGGTCTGCAGTGCATCCTGGGATCACACCATCCGGCTATGGGACCCAGAGACCGGGAGCCTGAAGTCCACTCTGGTTAGTGATTCAGGGGTGCACTTTTCCCAGATCAACACATGGGGGCGCTACTCAGACTTGCCTTTTTGGTAATATTGTTCATATAATGAACCGTAGGCTTACAGTTTATGATTTTAAGTTTCTCCAGCTGGCTGTTGAATAGGCTGGTAACTGACCCAGCAGGGGAGTGTGTCCCTGTCAGAGTCCATGTCTGAACTCTGTTCTCTCTGTACCTTGTTTTTGCGATATTTAGACTGGCAGCAAGGTGTTCAACTGCATTTCGTACTCCCCGCTGTGCCGGCGGCTGGCCTCCGGGAGTGCAGACCGCCACGTTCGGCTGTGGGACCCCCGCTCCAAAGGTGAGCGACCGTGTCACCCGTCTCTGAGCAGGTCCGTGCTGGGCTCTTTGCCGAAGGGCCGTTGGCAGACGCTGGTGGCGCCGTCCTCGCCCGGGTGACCCGTTTGCTCTTCGCAGATGGATCCCTGGTGCTGCTCTCCCTCACGTCGCACACGGGCTGGGTGACAGCGGTGCAGTGGTCTCCCACGCACGAGCAGCAGCTAGTGTCCGGGTCCCTGGACTGCATGGTCAAACTCTGGGACACACGGAGGTGCGTGAGTCTCCCCTCTGTCAAAGAAAGCAAACTGTTCCAACACGACTCAAAAGACGCCTTTTGGAATTTTCCCCTCACTGGTCATAGTGGTCGTTACGGTGATGTGTTGCCGTGGGTGACAGGTCATGTGATGCTGGAACTCATTGTAAGATCTGTCTTGCGCACACAGCTGCAAGGCTCCCTTGTATGACCTGGCCGCTCATGAAGACAAAGTGTTCTGTGTGGACTGGAGGGAAGATGGGGTGAGTCGCTAGGGGGGGGTGTAATAGCAGGGGCGAGGGAGCAGTAACTGGGCATGACATGTAAAATACCCCAATTCTGTGGTTTTAATGAGAAGTGCATATAAATTAGGCATCTGGCCCTTTAAGGGTGGGTGTGTGTGTGTGTGTGTGTGTGTGTGTGTGTTATTACACGAAGCTGAGTAGGACCTTTACAGCAAGTGTGCGCTGGTGTGAAGGTGGACCTGCACTTCCCCAGTCTGATGTTACCCTTTTTTTCTGTGCCTCTAGCTTCTGCTGAGCGGGGGGGCGGACAACAAACTCTACACCTACAGATACTCGTCCTGCGTGTCTGGTGCTGGGGCATAACTGGGCTCCACAGCGGACCGCTCGGCCGAACGGGCTGCGTGGGATACCGGAGGATCCAACTATAAATGAAAGTGTTATTTTTATGGTCATTTTAACTCGTAATGATTCGCTGAATATTGTTACTGATTGTATGATGAAAGAATTAAAAATGTTGAAAAAAAGGTTGATTCGGTTGGCTCGTTTCATGCTGGGTTCGGTGACCTCGGGACTCGGCGTCCACCTTGACTGCTGAGCTGACCTCAGACAGCACGTCGTTACAGGTACATGCGGAGAGTGGGCCAGCAGCCGGTCTTTGTGAAAGACAGAAGTTGTTTTTCTCAGATGTTGTTGTAGTGACATGGATACATAATATTTTATGAAGACTAATTGGAACAATTTGATCTGTGCTTTCCGGGAAGGGTGCCTCCCCATCCCCACCACCCATGATCCTGTCCAGGATCAGTGGATAATCGATGGATTCTTTTGAATTTTGTTTCATTAATAGATTCCCCTTTTTCCTCAATTCTTGCTTTGAGTCCTTTAAAACATTTTTGTTAAATTTTAATTAGCTATTTCAAGCTAAAAGGTAATAGGGTTGCAAAGGGGTAGCACATTTCTGAAAACTTTCCAGAAACTTTCCATGCCATGGGAAGTTAATCTGGGGGATTTTGGAAATATTCCAAGTTGGAAACTTTACAGGGGAATAGCCAGGAATATTTTGGAATTAACAGAAATTTCCTAGACTTTTGCAGCCCTACCAGGCAAATACTTTCACGTAAACGAAGACCGAGATGATTTCTCCTTGCACTGCGATTCATATGAGCACCACCAAAGAAATGTACAGGTATGCACTTTTTCCATGTTTGAAATTTTATACATCTTTTTTCTAAAAGCCCTAGGCAATGTCGTTCTGCTCAAATAACGCATGATCTCACATTTACTTGAATATTAAGCATCACGATAAATTTTTAAAGAACAGTATATGGATAATATGCAACCCCTTACTATTAGGTGAGGCTTACTGAGTTGATTCATGCAAATTAATGCTTACATATAAATGTGCATGGTGAATAGTATGACAAATGGCATAGTAATTTTACCCTAATACCAATAGGGGGTAGAATTAAGCTGGGTTTTACAGCCGCCTCACACTATGAGCATAATAACCTTTATAATGTCCTTCATGATAACTTGGAACCGCCATCCCGACAGTCGGACTTCTTATGTTCATAATTGATTCCTGCTTCCTTTTTAGGCTTAATGGTGTTATATAGCCGTCACATAATAGTAGTTAAACTGTATCTATGCAGCATTGTAAATGTCACGAATTCATGAATTTGATGACTTCATTCTGTGTAAGCTTTTCTTATTTAAAAAATGTCCTGTTGTTTAATACCTCTTTGAGTATTTTTAATGTGCTTTATATATTTTTATTTATATCCGTAATGTGTTCCTGTAGCGTGTTCTGGGTTTCATTGCAATACGTGGTAGGCTCGCTAACAGCTTTGCACTCTCTACTCTGACCTGTAGCAGCATTGAGAGGTAAATCCCCGCTATACTCCGGCTTCGGCTTTTAAACTAACACCGCGGGGGGAGTGTGCGGCTGTCTGACTACCCTGATGCTTTGCTCAGGGTCTGTTGGTCTGTTTCTTACGGTCTGCATTACCTCTATACGTGTATTTCACCGGTTTCACATTGAGTGTTATGTTAACCTGAGTGGAGTCTGTAATGGGTTAGATATGCGTAATGTATTCTGAATCTTTCATTTTGTGAATGTGGATTTGACGTTTTTGTCGTCCCTAATCGGCCACATGGACACATGTGTGAATGTCTGATGAATGTTGAAGCTGCTACAGATTTCACTCAGATGGTTTTAGGCTTTGTGCTGGCTGGGATTCTCCTGACAGCAGCTCTGATTCAGCTGTACCCGTTTTCTGTTGATTTTTTTCAGTTTCTTCTTCCAAAAGCCATTTCATGTTCAGCGCTGTTCATCTGTCGGGGCGATTTTGTGGCTGGGGGGTTCCGTTTGACAGCCAGTGGTGTGATAATGGTTCGTGTCCCTCAAGCCTCCGTCGTTCCTCCTTTGAGGGCATCAAAGGGCGGCATTTTGACACGATTCAATGCGGCTGAATGTCTGACTATCCTGGAAAAGGTCCCGCTGACACAGTACTGTGGATCCGCATAGATCAGTCTGTGGTTTCATTTTAGTGACGAGAGCCATATCCCCTTTTCAGCAGTCACTCTCCACAAGCACTTTCTCTGTTCCCTCCACTGTCATACATAAATCCATGAAAATCCTTTTATACTGAGTCTACGTTACACTGCATACTGTTAGGGGCCTCTGGATATTTTATGTACCCTCCACAAACGTATGACAACACAGCTCAGTTCAGCTCTGAACTGAACCGAATGAAAGCTAAATACCAGCAGGGAGGGGCTATTCTTGACTAGTGAAGGTGCGTGAGAAGAGAGAGAGTAAGTCTTTAGCTGTGTCATGCAATAGCTTTGATAATTAGATAGTGGCAAGTCTTTGAGGTTACGACAGATTGAAGTTCCTGTACGGACACAGGCTGTTCAGGCGAATAAGCGGCCGACCGTGCTGTGTGTGTTTCACCTGAACTGGTGTGTCTGAGTTGCGTTTAGGTGTCAGACTGGCTTCTTTTCTAACGTCCCTCCTTTGTTTTCTCAGAATAGGGTCCAGAGACCCTGTGAATTGCTGTAGAATATGAGTGGGTGGGTGACAGCATATATTTATTTGTGTATTTTATTTGTACTAATATTGCTATAAGACAGTCTAGATTTTGTGGAAATAAAGAGATTAAAGGATTACATCATTCAAATTTTGGCTTGAAATGTTTATGCTGTTAGCATTTCTTCCACTAGGTGACGCTGCTGCTTTTTTTCCCCCAGCTATTGTTGACAAATTCCGTGGTAATAGATTATACTGTCATGGGGGTGCCATGCTGGTGCAGTGGTTAGCAACGATGCTTCACACATCTGGGACCACGATTCAGGTCCCCGCCTTGGCTCCATGTGGGGTCGTGAGGTTTTCTCTGGGTACTCCAGTTTCCCACCATAGTCAAGGTGAATTGCAGTTAGCAGACAGTTTGTGTGTGAGTGAATGATGTGGGCACCCTGTTATAGGCCCCACCCTGGGTTGTTTCCTCCCTTGCACTCGTAGCCTCCAGGATAGACTCCGGACCCCCACGAAAATGGATGGATACACAGTGGTGTGAAAAAGTAAGTACACCCCATGAAAAATGTTGTCTTTTTCAGCTTGGATTTTATATCATGATAGAGAAGAAAAGTTACGCTTAGTTTTTTCATAATTTACTCTTATACAATGAAAACGAAGAAAAATATGAATTTCTTGTGAGGAAAAGGTTAGTGTAGCCCGACATTTATCACTACAGTTAACCTAAAAAGGAATATCAGATGCACCAAATTAGAAGTAAATGATTAAGTATATATATCTACTCAAAGTTGATATTTACCATTAAACACCAGCACGAGGGAGATCACTCCTGGGACAATGTGCTCTGGGCAGATGAGTCAACGGTGGAATTGTTTGGGCAGAGTTCCAGGTGTCGTATTTGGGGATAAAACACAGAACTAGGGAGAAAGAAGCTGTGAAGCCGGGAGTGTTTTGGGTTGGGGCTGTTTTGTTGCCTCAGGGTTGGGCCCACCTGCCGTCATGGTGCCTACAGTGAATAAACATCATGGCGGCGAGTGCTTAAGCGGAATGAGAGGCAATCTGTCAGAAACATGAAGCTCAGCCTTCAGCGGGCCTTTTGACGTGATAATGACCCCAAACGTACATGCAAATCAACAAAGGAGGGGCTCGAAACACTGAAATGGGGGGAGGGGGGGCTTTGGAATGGCTTAGTCAAATGAATCCAACTGAAATGTTGCTGGAGGACTTGAAGAGGGCCGTACGAGAGATCCCACCCACATCACACGGTTAAAGGGGTTCTACATGGAGGAATAGGCAACGGTTTCTCCAGGTTTATGTAAAATAAGAAAAACATAGTTATAAAATGTATTCAATACGTATCTGCCAAAGGGGTCAATACCAGGTATTAAATGTAAGGATATGCTTACTTTTCCCCACAGAAAAGATACATTTCGGTTGAATAAATGATTTTGCAGTCAAATTTGCATTGGTTTTAACATTCATTTATTCATCTGGCAGATCCTTTTGTCCAAAGCAGCAGACAGAGAGCCAGGACAGGCAGCGTCCTTGCTCAAGGACCGACAGCAGTACGACTACTCTGCCGTCTGTGGGATTCGAACCAATGACCCAGATATCGACCTCTGTCACTCTGAGGTGCAGTCCTTCCGTTAAGTCACACTTCTTATTAGCTGAGGCGTACCAGCCTCATCATAGGGTGCAGGAATAGAGTTTGTAGGACAGGTTTGCTTTGAGCTGAAGTACAGTGAGAATCCACCTGATTCTCCACCCTGCAGTAAAAACCTACCTGCTTCTCCAAAGGGACAGAGAGGAGAACTTACAGGCTCAGGAGGAGAATCGTGGTGTAGAGGTACTGAGAGCTCTTCCTATGTGAGGCCTCAAAACAACAGGCCTGAGATGGACCCTCACTGTGAACAATGAGGCCTATCCACCCATCAGAGCCAGAGGAATCCTGTGGGCGTGACTGGGGGGAGGCTGCATGGTGAGCCTCCATCCGTCTTCTGAATACCTATCCTGGTCAGGGTCACGGGGGGCCTGGAGCCCATCCTACGCAGCTTAGGGTAAAAGGCAGCCCTACACCCTGGATGAATTCCACTAGCCAGAAGATTGGGCTGAAGGCCTGACTCAGGAAGCAGCCCACAGAGAGAGGTCTGGGACGGCCTATTTCTGGGGCTAAAGGCCACGTTTCCGGCCTTGCAGCTGATCTGGGATCAGGGAACTGTTGCAGTTGGCTTAAGAGATGAATTTCTGGTCATGAAAAGGACAGAGTCTTCTAGCTGCAGCTGGTGGTCGTGTGTATGTGGGGAGGGGGGATGGTGGTAGGGAGCGTGAGGTCTGTTAAGCCAGTATTCTAACAACAGTAGCAGTCTAAAAGTCTTTGCCGAACCCCCATCACCCCCTCCATGCCCAGGCCCTGTGTGTTTGGTAGGATGGGGATCGTACAATCTGGCCTGAAGGAATCCGCTCACTCCGCATCTGACTCGGCGTGTGTTCAGCTACCGATGCCAAGCCCACTTAAACGAGAGGCCCTGTCAGACATCCAAGTCTCCGAAACCAAACACTCAAGTCCAAATATCCAGATGAATGTTTGTGCGACTCTTTCAAATATCTGAAAAACGTTTTCCTGAAAAACTTGGCCCGCCCACCTTCTGGACGACACCATTGCAGCTCCTGAGCTGGAAAGTGTTGCGTC
Organism: Hippopotamyrus pictus; assembly: GCA_026781145.1. NCBI lineage: Eukaryota > Metazoa > Chordata > Actinopteri > Osteoglossiformes > Mormyridae > Hippopotamyrus > Hippopotamyrus pictus. The sequence goes on from JAODLC010000109.1 coordinate 723,588, forward strand.
TCTCTCTCTCTGTTCGGGGTTCGTGGCTCAGCGCCTCCAGTCAGAAGTGCTATCGCAGAAGGCCACTCTGTGCACATACTGGATTTGATCAATAGAACAGGAAATATACTCGTGTTGTAAAGGTCGGAGGTTAAGCTAATGTACTCTGGAGAAAATGTTTCAGCTGATATACATTTACAGAGTGTTCATAGGAGTGTAAGATTGTATCTATATGAGATTAAATGACATATATTAGATAAACGATAATAAATAATCCTGATTCCAGGACATCGGTGTCCCTCTTCCGGAACAGACACTCAGCTGGGAATCACTTCTTGCTCTTTGTCCTGATCTCACTGCTTTGCTCGTCCATCGTCTACGTGGCACCTGGACTCCAGTCACAGAAGAGCTCTGCTATGGTAATGGTGATGCTCACAGTGTTTCTCTGGAGGTCTCGAACCCATGCCACAGTCCACCATGAGCTCTAAGCCTTCTTGTCGACTTCGCTCCCATCATCCCTCTCAGGCTAATGGTTTTTAAATCTGTCACTTTACTGTTGCTGTGCTCTGATCACAAAAATACTAAGAGTCTGGGTCGTTTACACAAACGAATACCAGATCTTTGCAGCTGTATGGGGTGTAAATGCCAGAAGACCTTCAGCTGGCTCAGTCTGTTTTTCCGTGTGCTGCTTTGACAGAGCAGATCTGCGGGTGTGAGAATTCCCTGGATAAACGGTACTGTGAAGGTGATCTTGGTTTGGCAGGTGCTGTTATCGATTGGGGAAATATGGGCTATTGTGTAGTTATCTGTAATTGTTCCATCTTTGCAGGCCTCTCACAGCTTCACATGGTGAATGGCGACTGTGTGTGTGGTTGGCTTCCTCGTGAGGTGTGTGTGTGTGTGTGTGGTTGGCTTCCTCGTGAGGGTGTGTGTGTGTGTGTGTGTGTGATTGGCTTCCTCGTGAAGTGTGTGTGTGTGTGATTGGCTTCCTCGTGAGGGGGTGTGTGTGTGTGTGCATCCATGGGAGAAAGGGGGCTTCCAAGCCCACGTTAAATGGGATTATCATGCCCTGCTGATTACCAAATTGTTTAACTTGCTTCCCATTGGTCATTTTGCTGGTTCCCATAGTGTGCAATAGCCCTACCCACGGTTTGTTTTTTGAAGCGCCGCCGGCGACGCCGTCTGGGTGTGCGCGAAGCTGCCAGAGCCCACGTCAGACGTGCGGTCTCCTCGGTGCCGGCCGTCCTCGTGTCACCTTACCCGGGCCGCTCTGATGCCGCGATAGGCAGCCTGCTGCTGTTGCCCATGGCGACCACAGGCCAGGAGGGGAGGGTAATAGGGAAGTGGAATCACTACATCAAATATTCACATTACCCTTAATGAACACAAAGGTCAACCCTAAAAAAAAAAAACAGCTACCTCGACTGTCTACAGGGAAAAGGTGAAGGTGAAGCAGGGGTGATATCGAACGTCCCTTTATCATGGGACAAACCCCCCCCCCCCAGGTTGGTGAGGTTGTGGCAGAACCCTTGGCTAGCTGTGCCTGTGTTTGGATAAGGCCATCAGGCTGCCCCTCTCGTGTGAACGGTGCTGCTCTGCCGTTCACAGTGGTCGCCAGACGAATCCGTAGCCACCGCCCCCCTGCATGACTGCATCTTTTCAAATGCCTTCCATGCCCCAGCCTGGCATTCAGGCTTCTCTCCCTGGTGGCCCCTTCTTGCCCCTGGTGGCCTATATGTTTTGCACCACTGGGTGGCGCATGTGAGCCCTTTTATCTGACCCATTACTATTTTGTGGGCTCAAAAATATAGCACGCAGTTACACTCAACAATGGTGGGCAAAGCTAATTAAATAGTCCATAATTAGTGGAAAAGATCTGTATGTGTCATAGGTTGACTGGCCTGCCCCCATGCTAACTCCTAGCTTAAGGTCTGTTGACCAGGATTTGCAGTCCAACCCAGATGCCATCGACCACTCCGGTTTAGAATTGCGGGACGTACTAGGATCGACACCCCGGGCCTGGACCTGGGGCAGACTCGGCCACCTCCAAATATGTGGGCTTCCGGAGCTGGTCTGTTCTGATACTTAGGTTTCAGTTTAAAAAAAAAAACTGATGAATGACTTACGGGGAATGAATCTGCCAGGGTTTCTGTGTGTGCACTGTAATGATTTTGCAGGATTTTCTGAAATACATCGTCATGGCAACCCTCCGTGGCTAGCTGGGTAAATGGCAAGATAACTTTGCACTGGAATGTGCTGAGATCATGAGACTTTCCGTAATAGGACAATATAAGAAGTGCTATTATTTCCTGCTGTCTGTGTATTCTGCCAAAAGGGGGACAAAAACAGTGAAATTAGATTATGTAGTGGAACGTAATGCATTAATTCTGATTTCAAAGCTATTTGGGGAGCAAATGATAATTGGTCATCGGTGACGTTAAACTGCATCCGGCCCTGCAAGCGGTCCTCCGACTTGCAGGAATTTTTTGTGGGTTGTTGGCGGGATTAGCCACCGTGAAACAACTCCCAACTGCTCGATTAAAACAAGCTAGATACTCTTCTGCTCTCCACGGGAGTAGCTCTGCTGCAGCTGCCCACAGGAAGGCTATGCACACACTATATAGGGGATGGGGGAAAGCCTTCTGGAGCCCCATCCCTGGACTTGTCGGAACCGTCGGAGAGCTAATAGGGTCAGACCTGTTGGGGATCGGGGCTGGTGTGGTGCTGAGGCGGCCCATCCGGGTAGGCGCATGGAACGTCTTGTCTCTCTGGCAAGATGAACATCTCCCACTGCGTTCTTCCCAGTTGACTCTGGGGTTCACCAGGGGTGTGTTCTTGCTCCTATTCTGTTTAATGCTTGTATAGACTGGTTGTGGGCAGGGTTGTGGGCTCTAGTAGCTGTGGGGCATCCGTTGGTGAAGAAAGATTTACTGATCCTGACTTTGCCATTGATGCCGTGATCTTAGCAGAGCCAACGGAGGCTCTGATTGGGGCTCTCGGGAGACTGAGCGAGGAGTCTGAATGTTTGGGATTGTGGGTGTCCTGGATAAAGACCAAGATCCAGGCATTTAATGACTTATTAGGCACAGCCATCAGTATTGTCTACCTGCGGGGAGAATGTAGATTTTGTCGCGAGATTTACCTACCTTGGCAGTGACATTCTTGTCTCGTGACTCTTACTATGACGTCAGCAAACGGACTGGAAGAGTATGGGGGTAATGAGGTCACTGGAATGTGGTGTGTGGCATACCCGATATCTTTGTAAGAGGAAGAAGGTCCAAGTCTTTAGAGTTCTCGTGCTCCCTGTCTTGCCGTATGGCCGTGAGACATGGATACTATCCAGTGAACTGGGATGAAGACTGGATTCCTTCGGTACTGTCTCCCTTTGGAGAATCCTTGGATACTGCTGGTTTGACTTTGTGTCAAATGAGCATTTGCTAGAGTCGTCCCGAATGAGGCGCATTACCTGCACTGTGAGGTAGCATCAATTACGGTACTACGGCCATGTGGCACGTTCCCTGAGGGTGATCCGGCTCGCGGGATCCTCATTGCTGAGGACCCGAGTGGCTAGAACAGGCTAAGGGGACGCCCACGTGACACCTGGCTGCGGCAGATGGATGGCCATTTCCAGAGGGTGGGACTGGACCGTGTATGTGCCTGGGGGATTGCCGGCCGGGATCCCGAGGGATTTTGCTGTGTGGTGGGTGCAGCAACGCGCTGTATCAGTGTATGTTCCCCAGCGTGACCTAAGTGTGGTTTACGTAATAAGGATGTCGCATTAGCGTTTTTCTAAAACCTGTACATTAGCCCTCGCCTCCAGGACGTGCCCTGCACCTCATGGGACAGGCTGCAAGATCCCTGTGACCTAGACCAGGATGAAGGGTCGGAAGATGGATGGATGAACAGCAGACATGATGAGGTGAGAGACGCCGACATTCACAGTGGATCCTGGCAAGGCTGTTCTGCGTGTTAATCTATCAGTCTGGTCCAAAAGTGGACGGGGTACAAGAGGGCCTTCACCCTGATATGTCCAGCAATGCCGCTGGCTGTTTAAATGGCCACTTCAGCGAATTTATGCTGTAACACTGGTGACAAGTGGGTTATTGTGCAACCCTTAAAAATCCAGTCAGGGTTTTGTTTTTAAATGTAAAATGCTTTTATGCCATATGGATACTGACAGGTATGACTTTACAGGAGCGTTTCCCAGGCTTTGAAGGACAGATCCCATCCCCCCACCTGTGTGGAAGGGTTACATTTTGAATTGTGTACCTTGAGCAGTATGATGCGTTACTATTTAAATCTGATTACACCTTGGGCTGTCTGCGAGGCAGTGATAAGGGCGACGTTTACAGCAAGTGCAGTTTTATTGATCGTCAGATAGAGATGGACCTCGGGGAGGAAATGGGGACTGGGAGAAAAGCCCAAATTAAATACAAACATAATAGAGAAGGGAGGGGAAACAGATATGCAGTAATAAAATATTCATCTCCTGTAATAACTGAATCAAAGCATCTCTCTGAATCTCTGAATGCCTTGGTAAAGACCTTCACTCACACCTACACAGTCCTGATCTTTTAGTCAGTTACTTTACGATTAGGTCTGTCAACAGGTAAGACTATCCAGAAATGACACACATACACACACACACAGAAAGGTGTTCTGTCTGAATATGATATATTAACTACTGAAAAGAAGGTATTGATGTTGATATAGTCTCTATATTTGCATTTAATAGAAATGCTGCATTGTTTTGTTACATTCCTGAGGGCAGAACTACGTAAGCAGTCATAAGTTGTAAGAAACAAACAGGCCTTTTTAAATATCCGTTTTGTGTCAGACAGCCGTATATAACTGACTGACGCAATGCAGAGAAAAGTGCTGGAATATTCAAGTAACATTGTTTCCTTAAAGCACAACATATTAAAATGGTACTAAAAGTGATAACTGATAATGAGGGTGATGGAAAGCGACCAAAAGAAACACACAGGAAGGTTCTGCTTTTTTGGACCAAGCCCTCGACCCTGAAAAGGACAGAGATGATTCTGACATGGCGATGTGTGCGTACAGGCCGGAGTCCCGCAAGCTGACTGAGCGTCTGCTCTCACGAGGTCCACATACTCGCACCGTTAAGGTCATCTCAACTTCAGCTGATAGTTTAAATGAAGGTAGAGGCTTCACTGGGCTTCAACATAAACACTGTACTCACTCACTGTAGCAGGTCGCCATTGAATACCAATAAAGAGGGAGTGGAATATGAGCCATTCTGGGTAAAACAGGTCTCAGATCAGTGAGGCAGAATGCCCCAGCTTTGAACGTGTACACATTTCAGACAAATGGGACACCGCTCGCTCGCTCGCTCGCTCATCGCACCTTAACCTTAGCTACTATAAACACTGAAAAGAACATCTGAAGACACAGGGTGTTTTACCCAGACAATGTTCCCATGTCGCTTACCTGTGGCTAGTTTGGAATCATCTCAGACTAAGCCTGGCTTCACTGTGCTAGAGTTACGGTTCTGAGTCTGGCTCCAGTCGGATGTACAGCCTGCTCGTCTCAGTGGCCCCTGGACAGCCATCCACCCACATCTTTTGTCCAGTTTCACCACCTGCACACTTGTTTCTACTAACTAGTCAGCTAACTATCAGCTACTGAGCTGGTCAGGCAGATTGCGGACTGCCTTATGGGGGTGGAGGTGGCTGAGGACCAACAGATCACTGTGGTGACCAGTTCAGGTGATTCACCTGCCCAGAGGCTGCCATCCTGTGACGCACTTTTCTGATTTTTTTCCGCTAACCCTATTTCCGTCATGCTTAAACCACAAATAAAAAGCACATAAAATGTAAAAACTACACACACACACACACACACACGGGAGCCGCCCAGATATCCACCCACAGAACCAGAGTCAGGATACACTCGCCTCTGTGCTCCCTTACCAAACGCGCTCACGCACCTCTCACTCACATACAACACGTGACTTTTGCGGTGAAGCAGGCCAGCTTGGTCACCGTAAACCCAAGTTCTGTCTGTGCACCTCCAGGAAAGTTCACCGGTAGATTTTTAGAAATCATTTTCCCATCAAAGTAGCTCTAGGCCAAAAACAAAAGTAAAAAAAAAAAAACCCCATCAAGGACACAAGCGGAGCTTTGAAATCGGCATGGTGCAGCGTGCCTGTTCCTGAGCGCTGTTCTGTGGTTTTGGGGTCAGAAGGGGCCGCCTATGCCTCACGGTAACCCAGCTGAAAAGCTGCATAGCAGAAACCTATCAGGCCTTTTCTGTTTTGGAAAGAGGTGGTGGGGGGGAACCACATTCATGAGGGAGACACTGTAGTACACGTGCTTGGCCTGGTGGGGGCAGTGTTCGTGTGTGGTGTAGCGCCTCTTAGCTGTCAGGCTCCTCCAGGTGCCATGGAAGGCAGGACTGCTGGCTGCAAGTGCTGGTGCCCCGAGACACACGCTGGTCTGGCTCAGGGCAGAGTGGCGAGGGGCCCACGGAGGGGGGCGGCCCATGCCCGCCCAAGCCGCCGGATCCCTTAAAGGTGAGCTCCTGTGTGGGAAGGAGGGGCTTGAGGATGCTGACCAGGCAGAAGGCAGAGCCACTCTTGGGGATGAAGTTGACCTTGTTCCTGTCCGGGCATAGGAATTGTGGGATCTCGTGCGGCAGCCGGGAGCTGAAATGGGGCGGGGAAGTACCGTCATGACATGACGAAACACACCGGGGGGTTTGTGGTGCCCAGCGGCACGGCGGTGGGTGCAGACGCGACTCACGGTGTCTCCTCGAAGGCCTTGACCCTCTCGCAGCCCTCCGGCGGCTCCCTCTTAAACATGTAGCTGTTGTTGGGCTTGGGGGACGAGGCGTATTTGGGGAGGGGGGAACTGGGATACGGATCTGTGGGCAGAAGCATCTCCCGTCACATCCAGAAGTAACACAAGTCAACCAGGAAATAGTACACAGCTGCTCCTCGATTTACAATGGCGTTACTTTCCGATGGACGGAATATATCGTACGTTGAATACGTATGCGATATAACCGCTAACTACTGTCACTGAATAAGTAATTACTGTAACTAAATACCAGTAATTGAAAAGTAAATGAGTACAAGTTTCAGTTAAATACAGAAAACACTGTACGATTCACTGTATGGCATGTTTACATTTGCGATCGCTATAGAAATGCGTGGCTGTATGGATGCTGGCATCAGTAGAAAGTATCATAAGGAATATCCCTAGCCTGGGAACAGATCAAAATTCAAAGTTTGATGACTACTGAATGTGCATTGCTATCGCACCATTGTAAAGTCAAAATACCTTAAGGGGAACCATCTTAAAGCAAGAGCATTTGGGTACACATACAAACAGTCAATGAAAATGCTGTCAACCTCAAATTTAATTACCCATGACAGCCTGCACTTTAAGTTCATGACAATTATAATTTTATATAAATATTATCCAGCTCTGTGGGGGGAGGTCACCTTTCTCTTGCCCGTCATTCAGAAGCTCTTCGCTGGAGCAGGGGCTCTCCGGCCCTGCGTCGCTGGTCACCGTCAGGAAGGTGGGGGACGTGGACTGGGAACGGCTGCTGTTGTTGCTGTGGTTGCCACCTCCCCCACCAGCTGTGAGGCCACCTCCACCTCCCGAGGGTGTCTGGGTGTCAATGCTGCGGGTGCTGCTGCCGCGGTGTGGCAGGGGCGGGGGGGCGCGGTGGCCATCGGGGACGTCCTGAGGCTGGGAGAGAGCGTGACACAGGTATGCAGGTTACATAGCACCATGTGACATGGAGGAGAAACAGAGGTGGCCACAAAAACCACTGTATACCAAACCCGATATGGGCCAAAAATGAACCCAGTGAAGTGGGTGTCTGGGGCAGGCTCCGTGACCCTTGATGGGGGGGGGGGGCTCTCACCATGAGCTGCTCGTCCCGATCTCCTGGCTCGTGGATGATG
>JAODLC010000109.1:778540-793728 GCA_026781145.1 Hippopotamyrus pictus
GGGCTGGAAACGGAGGGGAAAAAGGATGGGAAGGGGCTCAGAAGAGATGGAGGAGGGGAGAGGGGTGGCCGGGCGTCACCGCTAGGGGATGTCTCTTCCCTAGCAGACACAAACTCCCACTTCCCCCTTCCAGGCCTGTGAAGCCAGGGAGAGGTTTATTGTTTAGTCTAAAGCCTGCTACAGATTGTCCTTCTGTCCCAAAAGGACAGGCACGGGAGAGAAGAGGGGACAGGGACAGAGGGCAGAGAGGAAGAGGAGGACACTACCCCAACACCCATTAACCTCACACCATACAGCTTTTCATTAGTAAATGCAGACATGCACACACACGCACACACAAACACTCTCTCAATGGGTTTCCTTCTTCAATTCCATGAAACGATTTCATGTCTTTAATAACCTGCCACACTGATCTATTCTCCTCCCTTTACACCGTCTGCTTAAAAGCGAGCCAGCGATCCGCCGTAGGTACCGGCAGCTCGAGTAAGAGCAGGGGGAATGACGACGAACCTGCAGTAAAGCTCCGCTGGGGAGACATTAAATGGTCTGCCTCCCTCACTGGGACAATCATCACGTACACCTTAAATGGGCAATTACCACAGGGGGCTTCAATTTAGCGGAATGGAATGAAAAAGTTATCCGCAAAAAAAGAAGCTCCCAAAACGAACGCGTGTTAAATTAACTTTAACCCGCAATGAAAAAAACTGGTAAACTAACCCAGAGTTCAATCCCAATAAAATCCACACATCCACTTGAGAGGAACATAACTCCCATAAGCATGCAAACACATTAAATTCAAAATCAAAACAGCGTCCCGGGTACATGGCAGGGCCCCGTGACCCTGATCTGGGTAAGTGGTTGGATAATAGATGGATTGTTTTGTTTTTGAGGAAGGACATTTGCAAACTGGATAGTGTGTAAATTTGCAGCCGGGGCAGAACGAACTCTACACTGCGACCCCCAATCGCGCAGAATGGAGAGGACACAGCTAACAGAGAAGCACATCAGCTTTGCTGTGCCTGACTTCCCTCTCAAGCTGCTACGTCTGTCCATTCAGGGAGCCAAAAAAAAAAACCTGCATACAAACGTCAGAGGAAATAGACACTGACCTGACATCATCCATCCGGTACCCGGGGACCTGTCCCAGCAGCACAGCTGCCCGAGTGCAGGAAGACAACTGGCCTTTCCCCCTCATGCACGGACTGCTTTGGATTACACCAGTGAGGCTCCATGATCGTCATCCTAATAAACCCACTTTACCAATCCTACAGGAGTACGACACGAGCGACTCGACAATAAGCCTAGATACACGAGAGAGGTTCTTCGGAGCATTGTCGATGAACCTTTCCCTGACAGGGACCCAGCGAGCAGATATAACACTACATTTAAATGAAAAGCCGCGAGAAAATGATTTACCTGGCTGATCCAGACCCATCTCAGCCACGCATCTCTTACGCTGAAAGCCAAGCGGGGTGACGAGGCGTTTTGAGCAATCATGCACTTTCACTCCTGAATGAGCCAGGGTCCAATTTTACACATGGATCTCTGAAGCCACGTCAACAGCCGGCCGGCTGAGATTCAGCACTCTGAGAAAGCATGCAGTCAGGCTGCGTATGGTATGCACGCAAGTCATGCGCATATGCGCAGCGGACATATGGGGTGTGTCTGCACACAGCTGTCCATCCTTTCCCTCGCTGACAGTTCGACTGAAAACTCAATCCTTACGGACAAATCCACTCCATTTCCTGGGCAGGACACAGTCACCCTCACGAGAACAAAACAGACACGCAACGAAAATGACAACAGACGTCAGAAAAATAAAATGGCTGACATACGTGTAAGCTTAACAGCCAATCAGAATTTTTAATAACGCAAAACACTTAAGCTAACAAGCAAAACAACTGTACGCATAGGTCACTGGCAAATGGTAGTGACTCACTGGTTACATACGAGACAAGCAATATGATGCTGCGGTTTGAAAACAATGTTAAAAACAAAATAAGCATAGCCCCATAATACTTACTGCCTGCAGGTGAAAGCCAAACCACCCACTATTCTCCTTAAATTGTAGACTGCATAAGCCTGATGTCAACAGACTGGAGCCCATGTTCACAAGCCCAAGTCCAGAATTACTGCTCAGTCAAAACTGCTCAGACTCAGATGTCTAGATAGACTCTCCAGTGTCCCTTGTAGGTAAAAGGGATACAGTGACCATTTCCAAAAGTGTCACATCACAAAATGTTGCAATAGTTTTAGCGCCAATAATATTCTCCCTTTTATTTGTTTAACTGGAGAGTCTAGCAAATGATTAGGGGCTGCTTTTGTTCCTCGGGTGCAGGTGAATGATGCACAGCGCACACAACATGACGGATTCTATAAACAAAACCCCTTTTGATGAAGTTTCACATGGGTGGTTATAGTGGGAGCAGGGCCAAGCTCCCTTCCTGGGAATTACATGCCACATGTGGAAGATAGACTGCGCCGTCCTCAAAAAACAGGGAAACATCTTGCGTCAGATTTTTAATCAGGGACCATTTAAAAAAAAAAAAAAAAAAGAAAAGCATCGATCTAAAAATGACAATTATTTAACACACATACTCAAGCTGGGTGATGCAGTACTAATTGGGTACATTTCAAACAAGAACGGACCAGAATTTCATACCACAAACATACAATAAAAGAAATATCAAAAATGAACACAATTTAACCTAGAGGCACTTAATTGTTTAAATAAACAAATTACATGTATCCAATTTCTCATATACAGAAGATGCCTGCAGCATTTTACATACACCACCTTACACAAGCATTCGGCTGCTCTGTTAGCAGAAATTAGCCATCGTGCTCTGAGGTTAAGCGCAGGAGGTGGGAGCAGGTCGATGGCACCGTCGGGAGGATTCCTGCAGGCTGCGCGTGTGGTTCCTGAGCTGCACCAGTGCATAGGGGACCTGCGACGCCCTCTTGCCAGAAAGGTCGTTTGAATGCAGCTCACCGCAATTCATCAGAACCACACGTCAAAATGCTGTAATGGGCTAACCCACCTGAAGCAGAACTCAGAGGAGGGCTTCTGCATACACAAGAAGCAGCTTCAGGGCCAAGCCCAGTGCTGGCTCCAATCAGTGACCGTGAGTCAAAACTCAAGAATCTCTATTACCGGTTGTAGAAGATTGCGGCAAGGTTTGTTTTCAAACACTTAGCAGCTGATACGTGCCCGGTGTGGGGGGGGGGGGGCAGCAAATTTCAGGTGACACATATCATACATATCTTCAGGAGAAAAGAAGCGACGTAGCTTTGTTCAGCCAGACTCCGTGGGGAGACGCTGTTCCCAGACATCTGTTCCCGCCTAGTTTATTATGAGCAGAAACGCACCCCAGCCGCCATCCCTCCCGCAGTCCAGCCAGAGTGTCCACGCACAAAGAATGGCTCTTCATATCATCTTCTCACCCCTTACATTTCAGTCCTCAACTTTCTATCCGCATCCTCACCTCTCACGCGCCGTCAGCCCCTTCGAGCGCGACTATCTTATCTTCCTCAAGGCTGCACAGAAGCCATGTTGAGCCTCCAGGCCCAAAGCCCACAGCGTGACCTCGTGGGCGTTTTACAGACCCCTCCTCCTCCTCCTCCTCCTCCCCCCCATCCACATCCCCTGCCACCTTGCTGCCTGACCCCCTCTCAACATTTTCTACAAAGATGTGCTGTTTGCTAGGCTTCTTAAAATGACCAGCCCCAAATAAACACCATCTTCATAAATGAAGACTGTTAAAGTCAGAAGGTTCTCTTAATCACTGACTGGTTTAATGCAATCCATACCTGTAAAGTAATGGGGAGTGAGGTGCAGTGAGCCAACAAGGCATTAAAATCATTATTTCTCCCACTGCCGATGTACATTAGTAACAAGAGTCTGGCTAACCAGTACACAAGTTATCAACACCCACCCAAACCATCACCAAGCCACCATTAAGGCAAACACCCCTGACGTCAGGCGAAATGCTGCACCGATCGCTATGGACACCGTTTTCAATTTTATGAACCAGCTCTCGTGATCTAGAACTTTCCAATAGTACTCCAACCATACTATAGTAGGCAAAGCCTTAAAATAACCACGAGCGCCTAGGAAACGTAAACAGTCGCAACAAAACATTTATTTTGGTTAGTGTTACAGTACAGAGACAAAAAAACAGCGTTAAGACCAACCAGCCATGTAAATATAACGTTAGTTTTTCGCTAATACGACGAAAGATTCATTACTGAGCTACATTCCTTGCGCAAAACGGCAGCTTAATGTAAAATGCAAAAGAAGCATAACTTTAGTGCGTGCATTACATCCCAGTCCAATGGTTCATAGTTAATATGAAAGCGGGCATGTTGGGTGTATGGGTTAGCAAAAGCAATCAGCACACAAATCACTTTTGGCAAAATGATGGCCATTTACTGCACGAATCCTGGATGTTTTGTGCACAGTCGCGGGCAGACGCCACATGACGACATTGTTTGAATAATTCGGAAAACGCAGAGGACCAGGCGTAACATTGCACCATTTTCTTTACTCAAAAAATAAAACGCGGCGCATCGCGGAAACCCCCAAGAAAAAAGTCACTTTCCAATGATACATTAAACACAACCACATAGCAAGACAATGCACTAAAATACATAAAATAAGCTCGATCAGACTGATTATTTCATAGAAAACGGGCTGTTTCTTCTTCCCAGGTTCGTTCCAGCTACATCGTAACTCTCCAGACAGGATATATAAAACACGTTTTATTACGTTCTTCTCTTGGCAGTGGAATTACCCCTTAGGTAGAACAATGAACCTGGCCAAGGAGTATTGATGTGAACCTTATACATCTGATATTGCACAATTCTTCATTACCAGAGCCCATTAGGGTTAAGACAGCCAGTCCGGGCAGACCGCTGTGCGCGTGTCCGCCTGCGTCCCCGACGCGCGTTCCCGCAGCCGAACCACACACGGCGAGCCCGATGGCCCCCAGCTCATCGCACGGCTAAATCAGGCGCGACAACTTACTGGACACCTGCCGGACGAGCGGTTTTTCCGCCTTTAATATGGTGATTTCGGGGCAGTCTTGACGGCCCGTCTTATGGAAACGGGTATTTAGGAACAGACAGCCTGACACACGCCCGTTTCTCGGCTCCGCCGCTAAATGGCACTAAGCTGACAGCCCTTTATCTCACAAAAGCCAAAAGACGCGGCCGAGCAGCTCGACTTACCCGCGACGGGGCTGAGCAGCAGGACGGCGCAGATCCCCAGCGCCAGCACCGCCGTGGCCATGGCCGCGCTCCGGCTCCGCGGCGACGTGCGGCTTCCCCGTGAAGTTCTCGCTTTCCCCAGTCGCCCCTCGCTCAAGCCGGGCGATCCGAGATCATTCACTGACGCCGTAACGTCCAGCCGAGCTCCGGGCGGAGAAACGAGCCCCATGTAAGCGCATGGCACAGCTAGGCGATCGGCCTCCGCGGAGAAACGCTGTAATCCGCGTATCCGTGCGAATCCCCAGCAAACTGCAGTATTACTCAAATCCTTCTGTTTATCGGCAGCTCTCTTCGCCCTCCCCTCTCTCATTACATTATTACCAAGTCAAGTCGGCAGTCGAGAAAAAAAAAGTAACTATACGCCTACATTTTCCAAAATGCCCAACAGTCCATGTCGGGTGTTTTAATGTCCCAATAACACAAATAAGCTCCGACTGGTCACCATGATGGACCGTCTGGTACAGCAAGTCCGCTTAGGCGCGCAGAGTATTTTGGAGCAGCTGGAAAAATCAAACAGCGCTTCACCAAGAGAAGTGCTATCGAGCAGGTCACTAGAATCAGTACTTAAAAAAAATAAATAAAATACATCCACATGGATATGGAAACGCCGATCAATCTGTGAGCAGCGCAGTCAGCGACACTGGGTCACTCTGAAAAGCGTATATTTGACTTCAATCCAAGGAAAGGCCTCCGGATATAAAATGTAGATTATTAATTATTCATCACAGATAAAACGTGCGAAGTGCCGTCTTGCTTCGGCCGAGCTCTAATGGGGTCCTACGGAGAAGCGCAGATGCTCCCGGTTCCCTTTAAACGGCGCCTTTTGCTGCCTACCGACTCTGGAACTTCGCTCCCGTACCTAATAACTAGGCGGCATATTATCCCACTTTCTCTCGCGCTCTCCTTTTCCTTTTTTTGCTCCCGTCTGCACCGAAACTACTGATGACCGTCTCTTCCAAGGGCTCCGTGCAAGGTTTTTTTTAGTGATTTCTAATATCCTACAAAACACGCGTCGGTTTTTCTGTCCACAAGACGTGTTTCGAAATTCCGAAGCGACGGACTTAAAATCTTGAAGGAGAAAAAACAGGCGACTAAGTGCAGGACGAAATTAAATATGGTTAAAATGTTTAGCTAATATAGCTGGCTAACAAAAAAAAAAACTCGAAATACACAGCAAATGCTTCGTAGATAACAAGCGAGATTGCCCATCGTCAGTTTAACCTGCGTATCTAGTACTAGATGGAGGGGACCGGAGAACGGCTTTTGGAAGAGGAGGGCTGCGATAAGCTCCTCTTCCGCCGTTCCTGTTTAGCGCAGAGATTTGGCAGCAGCAGCCGCGCCAGAGAGACAGACTGGACGACTGGAAACGCCTCGCCCGACCTTACACTGTCTCCGGGACGCCGGCGCTCACATAAAAGGGAAAACGCTGCTCTCCTCGCGCTTTGTCAGCAGGGGAAACGAAGGCAGCGCCCTCTAGTGTCACACACCCACATGCGCCTGCTGAGCGCGGTTGCGTCCCCGTATGTCTCGCGAACGAGGGCGGCGCGCCGGCGCAGTAAAGCGAGATGGTCTCGCACCTGCGGGGCTTCACGGTTCGAATCCCGAACTTAAATTATGTGTCAGGAGAATGGTTATTCCGGTGTCTCCCCAAAGGCATGCTGTGTAGGTGTCCCCAAATTACTTGTAACGTGAGCGTATGCGCCTTTCCTACCCTGTGCTCAGTACTACAGTGCACTGGATTAGTGGTTATGGAAAGCACGTGCTCAAATGAACGAACACTGAGCGAGACAGTGGCTCATAGCTTATCACTGTAGCCTTGCATTTTCCAGCACCCAGTTCTGTATGCACTTTTTCAGGTCCCCATTTGGATAACCTAATTTTTATAATCTATGAATGCAATCAAAAAAGTAAAAATGCCAAAAGTCTAAGGTTAGGGCTGGGTAGGGGTTAAGGGTGTCGCAATTGGGATTATATATTCATTATAAATGAATGGAAGGTTCCAATTTAGACATGCCACAGCAATTTGCAGATGGATATTTTCACTGCTGGGATTTATGTTAAGTTCCTTTTCCCTTTCATCAGACCTACCTTATACCCACATCTCCCCCCATCTCTTGAGTGGCACATTTTTAGGTCGCAATATATATCCCTGAGTTACCTGCTGCCGCCATCTCCTCTTGTCAGGGTCCAGCTCCACTGCAGATACACTTGGGCATTACCATTGTGACCAGCACGACCTTAAATTGTCACTGTGCAAAAGGACCATGGACTTGTTCAGCAGATGGTTTAAAGGACTCTGACACTTCAGGAGGGTGCAGAAGTGAGCTTGCAGCTTTTGTTACCATGGAGATATGCAAATTCCACAACCAGAAGACTCTACCTTCTCCAAAATGTCTACGAAACTAAAAACACGTTTAGCGTGGACTGAAAAGTATTGAATGCTGTGATCTTCTCTGTCAGTTGGAAGTCAAGGGGCCAGACAGACGGCGATATTTTTTTTCCCCTCTGTTCTTCCATAACGTCATGTTCTCAAATCGGTGGCCATCTCTTCTCAGGCTCAACACATGTGAGACTAATCTGGATTGATTTTCCCCCTGCACAGCAATATAATCAATATTTGATGTAGATGTCAGGAAATACTCCAGCGTGCCATTTTGTTAATGGCGCCGGGTAGATTCCTCCTAGATCGCGTAGGCCCCGCCGCCTGTTTCGATCGCGAGACAAGATAATCTTTACCATCCATGTGATGTCAGGTGCCGTGATACTGGACAGAGGAGGTGCCAGTAATCCGCGGGAAGTGGAAGGAGATATCATAAGTGGAGTGGTTTTCAATCTGCCGCCTTTTCTCAGAAGTGAGGGGTAACAGTGAAATGGTCATATTTCATAAGTCATCAATGGTGAATTCAGGCAAGTTGTGCCAGGTGGGGGCAAGAGCAGAGCGGCCATTAAGAATTTACGATGTTTATCTGTGAGCATTGCAAACCGGAGTCAATAGAAATGGAAACTTGGCCATGCGTAACCATGCCGACTGGCCTTATGCAGCGCACTCATCCGAAGACAATGTCACACACATCCTCTGAACGTCTGTCACCTATACCGGCCAGTGACTACTATCAGGAAGCAGCTTGTTATATAAAAAGAAAATAAATATATATTATATCTGGGTACAGACCACGCCCCACCCCTGCACTGTGCAATTCATTACTGTGATAACTCACCCAGCACAAATAAATAGTAAGAGGTCTATTACTCCTGTAGTCAGAATCAATTAACATACAAATTTCCCATGATTTACATCATATTTATGAAAAGATTCATTAAAAAAACAAGTCACTGGAAAGAGACACAATGGGAAGGACTGCGGCAGCAAGAATTTGTCGACAGTCTTTGACAACCTTATGTTTTCCCAGATTTATAAAGAAATGTCAAAGGGGTTAAAGCCCACTTAGAATGCAGCGGGTAATTGGATTTTTTTTTTTTTTGTCCGTGCACGTGGCTTTACAACGGTCCCCTTCCTCTTTGTGAATGTCCTTGAAGAAAAATCAGATTCTATGGAAACAGATGGAGGAAGTGAGACTTTGAAGTCTAGGCAGCTAAATGCAGGCCTCTGTGCTTAAGGCAGAATCTATATTCTTCTCTCGTGTTGTGTAATGAGGCGATTCAGTTTCAAAACATTGCGCTGGCAATTTCATGGCGTACATTAATTTTAAGCCATCAACAAAAATATATTAAGCATAACCAAAAATCAAATTATATGATTACTTAGTCACAAGCAGTACAAATCAGTTTTAGGAATAACAACCAAACAGTCAGATTAACAATTAGCCTGAAGTGATTTTCTTCTGGAGAGCAGAGTCACCGTCAGCTTCCACGCTGTATTTGCAGCGTCTTCGTTTGATCCATACAGTGAAACACAAACTTCCCAGAAATATATGAGGATCAGCTCATTACATTTGAAACTGCACATTACTAACCATTCTATTTACGTCTCTTTACCCAATAAAAGTTTGCAACTTAGTTGCAGGAGAAAGGGGCAGCGGAAGAAGTGCTTCTAGAGGTTTCTGTTCCTAACAGAAGGCCGAGGACTTCAGCAGAACCCGCTGCCAGTTCCAGCGAGGGCATGCGGAGAAAGATAGACCACCGACAGCAGACCACCGACAGAGCAGCAGCATCCAAAACGCCCCAGTCACCCAATCAGCAGCAGTTATGGTCAGCGTTAGTGTCCTACTCCACAGATTTGGGAGTGAACTGGAGGGAGGGGCTGTTTGCATAGTTACAAAATGAAAAGGAGACATCCGGTGTTAGTGAGGTGAGCCATAGCCAGCTCAAAGGTAAAGGTACAAACACAGCTGTTTTCAGATCCCTCATATCACCCGTGCTTTACATCAATTTTAAATAAAAAGACAAAATTGCTGCCCCCCCTTGCTCCAGACCACATGAAACAGGTCTGCTGGGCATACTACATAAAGTGTGTCTGCATGTACACGCGTGTCCTGTGCTATCTGAACATCCCCACGTTGATGGACAAGGCCACTTCTGGTTTCCTGTTCTTCCTTGACCCCTTACACTCCAGTCCCACCTCTGGGTGGGGCCCGACGTTCCCACTCTGCCCCCTGGTGGACACAAACAGAAAACCAGGTGGTAGTGCAGCAGGCTAGTTTTATGGCAATGGAATTACAATGGAATCTTGCCACAGTTTAAAAAGAACTGACTTGTTTTGCTTGAAATGCCATTAGTTCTCTGTTGTATTCCAGCTATCAAACTGTAGTGCATAACAGGTTGCATTCTTCATGAAATGTATGAAAATGTCAGAAAAAAAAGAAGAATGCCAATTTGTACCTTTGTCACTTCAAGATTCTTTATTTGTCACATACACAAGTACAACATGTAGTGACTCTCATGGGTCCCTCAAAGGCCAATTGTACCCTATAGCTGAAGGTAAATGTACCTTTTAAAGCAGGAGTGTCAAACTGCAGTCTTGGGGGGGCCGGAGCCCTGTGTAGCTTAGTTCTTTCCCTGTTCCACCACAAATGATTCAGCTGAAGATAATTGGTAATTAGCACAAGGAGGTGAATCAGGTGTGTTAAATGAGGGTGAACCAAAAACTGTGCGGGGTTCTGGCCCCCGAGGACTGGAGTTTGACACCCCTGTTTTTAGGTACAGAAATGGACTCTGAGGATCATCCCCGAGGTATAAACAGCATTAATGTACCATCAATGGTACAGAAATGTTCCACAGTGTCCATTTCTATACCTTAAAAGGTATAATTACCTATAACTGATGGTACAATTGGCAGACGCTTGAGGGTACAGCCCCAGTGACAAGCAAAGGTACAAACTGGCACTCTTTCCGGCAGTGCAGAATTGCTCAGCCCTTATGTCCAAGACGACACTGTTTTGGATAAAGTGTCAGGTCAGCAATTAAATGTGAACATCACTCCAATCTGCTTTACGCCATATCTGTGCTAATCAGCAGCTGAGCAAACAAACTTCAGGAAATTATGTGCATGAAGACGTAGCAGATCGGAACTCAAAGGGACATGCAAACCATAAACCAGTAAACGCTGGTCAGGTGGGAATATGGTGCTCTGTCAGAGTAACCCAAAGGAAGCCAAATCAACCAATGAGGAGCGAGTTAAGCTAGTGATTGACAGTGCATGGGTAATCCCGCCCACCGTGTCTGGGAGATGGACATGCGTACCCTTTGGCCCAAGTCCCAGCCTCCTCTTGCAGTCTCTGCTGGCCCAGCTCGTCCTCAGGGGTGCTGAACTCCCGGTTGCTGTCAATCAGCAGGTTCTGCGGCGGGGGGGGGGGGTAGGTATAAATGCCAGGGACAGACAGAGTGGCACGGTGAAGTGACAGCCGCAGAAACCCAACCGTTCCTACAGACTGTCCGCACGGTTACCTTGACGCCGATAACGTCGCCGTCTCTCAGGTGAAATGGCGCCCCCAACAGGCTCTCCGTCTTTTTCTTCTTCTTGCGCTTTGACACCTGCTGGGTCTGTGGTGACAAAAATCCATCTTTAAAAGCAACACAGGCCGCAAAAGTCTTGGCACACGCCAAACTGAAGATGGCTACCATTACCATTATTCATACGGGTAGCATGAAACCCAAAAACCCTCCTGTCTCCGATCACACTGGATGTAGTCAGTCCTGGACATTCCCTACTGCATTTTGCCCCCTATCCACAGAACGTGGGGGCTGCACCCCCACCCTCAATATCCTGGCAGGTGCCTCACCCAGCTGGAGATGGCCATCCAGGAATACTTCTCAGGACAATATCTGGCTATGATCAGGCTCTCCGGGCACAAGCTGCAGTGGGCGGCAATGGCCTGGCGAAGGCCGTGGGCAGAGCTGTCCCGCCCAGTGTCCCACACCATCTCCTGGGACGGGTAGTAGCTCCGTTCTCCGGGGATCCCGATCTGCACCTTCAGCAGCAGCTCCTTTGGCCTTGGGGGGGGGGGGGGGCAGGTATACAGAGGAAGGGAAAATGCACATAATACGCTCATTCCCCCGCCATCCAAGATCTGACCAATCACAGTACTGGTCTGTCCAATCATCCAATCACAGCACAGGTCATGTGATTCGGTTACATCACTGGAGCCCGATCTAACAGCACACTACAACTGCCACTCTGAGGAGGAGAGGGCTCACCACCGCAGCTCCGCCAGAAGGCAGCCAATCAGAGCTCCTCTTACCCAAGATTCTCCTCCTTCTGCAGGCGTTGTACACAGAGCTCCGTCCCGCTGGCCAGTTTCAACTTCCTGTAGCAACATTTATCCGAAATGAGGTTTTGCTCACATCCGAGTCGGTGTGTAGAACATTAGCCAAAATTTACCAAAAGACAGGGGGGCGGGGGGAAGAGTGAAAATTCAATGCCATGTAAATATTGAAGCAATAAAAATGTTGTATGGAACAATGTGGAAACATCAGCATGGAGAGTTAGTGCGCGGGTGGCTGTGGAGTTTCGGTCCCGCTGGCTCACTCACTGTAGGGGCTGCAGGTTCCCCCTGAGAATCCTGCTGGGTCTCCGGCTTTCCAGCAGCCAGACGCGCAGGAAGGCGGGGCTGGGCACGCACAGGTCGTGCAGGGGGGGGAGGGTCAGCACCTGCCGCGGGCCAGGAGAGATTAGCTGCATGGCTAAGCTAACTGAAACGGCGCTAAAGCGACAAGCCAGCGCAGAATGCTTCACAGCGTACGGCCCAAACGCTACGTCTTTACAGAGCGGCTCAGGATGGGGATTTTGCCGGCAGAGCAGGGTTATGCAGACGTACACATTCCGTGTAGCTGCTGGGAGGTCTCCCTACCTGGATCTTCAGGTCGTCCAGAGCTGCTTCCACCGAAATTTCTACGTGGCCCACAAACTGCATGGCAACTCCATAACCGCCTAACAGACACACAGATGCCGGTCAGTGCTGTCGCTGGCAGCCCCCCCCCTCTCGCTCCTCCCCTCCCCTCCCCTCTCTTCACCTGTGGTGGAGGGCTCCCCCTGGTGGTTGTCCAGATCGTTGCCTACGTGGTGGCCCTGGTCGCCCTGCTCCATCAGTAACCATACTGGCATCTTCAGAAAACCCTATGGGAGATACCAGCAAGATTAGACCCCTTTAAAAACTGTAGGAACAATGACCTGGCCAATTCAGCATCCGTGTGTCGAGTACCTTAGGCGGCAACCGGCCCTCTGTCACCACTAGGGTGTCCCCGCCAGCGACGTTGAGTCCGCTGAGAGAGGAGTCCTAAGAGGAGGGAGAACAGTTCAGAGGGGAGGTGAGCAGATGGCGCTAAACAAGACAGGAAGCGGGAAAGGTCCGGAACCGGTGCACCGCCTCACCTCGTCCGTGAGCGCATCCCCCACCTCCTCGCACCAGTCCATCTTCCTCAGATGCCAGCATTCGCCTGGGCAGAGGGCCAGAGCGGTCAGCGGGGGGGATACCGGCCACAAGAGGGCGCCACTTAAGTGCTGTCAGCAATTGGCTTTAAAACAAAATGACCTTCACCTTCCAGACCAGCGGCGTTCAACATCAGCCTCAGGCACTGCAACCAGAGAAGAAGCCCTTTAGTGTCCGTCTCAACGTTTTATCAACCGCTTTCAGACCAAAAAGATGCCTCAGATGCCCATGTGTGACACAGACGTGCATGCGGACAGGTGCACACAGACGCGCTCACACACAAGCCCTGCTGACCTCCTTCACGGTGATCGTTTCGTCCACAACAATCTCCATCTCAGCCTCGGTGCCGACGGGAGCGCCGACGGTGAAATAAAGGAACAGCTGAAAGACAGAGAGAGAGAGGTGTGGGGGAGGGGTTCGGCTGAAATCCACAGAGCGGACCGCCGGCCCGAGACGGTCCCCCGCACCCTCGCCAGAGAGCGACACCGCTGACCTGGCGGGGTCCCGGCGCGGCTCCGGGGCAGAGGACCAGCGAGGTCGTGAGCTTGATGCCGGCCTCACGCACGGTCATGTCCTCACGCACTGCGGGGGGAGAGACCACCGCGTGACACGACAGTGGGGCACGTATCACATGACAGAAACAGCATGCTGGCATGCGACTGTACCTGGGGGCAGCAGTTTGCCAGTTCGGTCTGCCTGTCGTAGGCAGCATGGCACACCTGGGGGAGGCAGACAGGCTCAGGGACAAGGTTAACAGAAGGGGGGGGTGCGGGGGGGGGGGGGCTCACCTTCAAACTGATCCTGCAGCTTCAGCTCCTCGATGGCACTCAGCTTGACTTTTGACAGGAGCTGGGGGCAACGAGAGTGGCAGATGGCATCGCGATGTAGTGGCGCCCCCCCGAGCCCGGCCGGGTGTCTCCAGGACTCACCGTGCTTCCCGAGGCTGAAATCTTCGCCTGCTTCCTCCCCCCCCCATCCTCGCCGCCCTCGCCCTGCGCCCCCCTCGACGCACGCAGGTGGAATTCGACCTGCAGCCAGCGGCAGTCCGAGGGGGTCGTCACGGTTACAGTGTCACCAGTGAGGCTGAAGAGGCTGTAGAAGGGCGGGGTCACACACAGACAGACACACAGAAGGACAGACAGACAGACACACACGCACACACACACAAACACACGCACACAAACACACGCACACAAACACACGCACACGCACACAAACACACGCACACACAAACACACGCACACAAACACACGCACACACACACACGCACACACACACACGCACACAAACAAACACACGCACACACACACACACACACACACACACAAACACACGCACACACGCACACACACACACACAAACACACACACACACACACACACACACACACACACAACAGTGCTTAGAGCAGCCTTCAGGAGTCCCTGACATTGACTAATGATTGCCTTCCAGAAAAAGAAAATATGTAGTCAAGCATTTACATATTTTTGAGCCAATCTACCGCTAACCTAATAGCGACATCAAAAAGCCGCGTCAGAGACCATTAAAATGTGAAAAAGCAGGAGATCTGTTACATACGATAAAATACCGAGTCACTCAGAATCTGGGATTAAGGGAAACCTCAGTGAGGCACAGTGTTACATAACACTCTTTATTCAGAGCTGAAAGAAGTGACTTGACACGCGTCCTATTGGTTAACTTTCCCGGGTTAAACCAATTAGTGATTGACAGTAGCCCATCGTCCTGCCTCCAGTGTGGGTCCTGTATTAGTGCCTGAATCGGACCGACCCGCCCCCGTTCACTTTAACCCTGCGCTCCCCCCCATTACCTTGTGTCAAGCACCTGTGGCTCCAGCACCAGCAGTGAGTCCCCATCCTTCAGTGCCAGCTCCTTCAGCGTCCGCTGCATGTCTGCGGGGGGGAACACTCTCCAGCCGCTCCCTCCCCCGCCCTCGCAGCCTGGCCGGCCCTCCTCCCTGCACAGCAGGGTGTCCTCGGGCCCCACGGCTTGGCGAAGAGCCCCCAGCGTGGCCCC
>JAODLC010000109.1:797922-837368 GCA_026781145.1 Hippopotamyrus pictus
GCGGCTCGGTTCCTGTATACCAGTGGAAAAGCGACGCGAACCGCGCTGTAGCTAGTCTTTCTTTGCGGTGCGGCTCGAGTGCGGCTCGGTTCCTGTATACCAGTGGAAAAGCGCTGTAAGTTGTGTTCATGATCCTGTTACATAACTGAAAGGTCCAGGTTAAGTATGTGTCTCCCTGTCACCAGGTCAGCGGCTCAAAGTACACTCCAGTGATACCTACACCCTGAGCAGCACATCAAGAGAGCTTCTGAGATGACTAACCTTGGTAGCCTTGACCAGGACATTGCAGCGACTGCAACGGTATAGGTTGTTTCCATCAAAGACCTCCTCTTCGACAAACATGCTCCACAGCGCCTCCTCCATGCCACCCAGCCCCGAAACTGACACCGTCAGGTCCAGATAGTCCTCCTAACAAAACATTTTCATTTAGAGTTATTTATCTGGCACTGTCAGATGCTTTTTTCCAAAGCAAAGTATGAGAGACGTCACACTTGCCGTACCCCTCGTGCCATACGTGCACATACCTCTCTCTCACTGACGTTGCCACATTCCTTGCACACAATCTGGTTGACCACAACGCCATGGTACAGACGGTGAATGAGGTCGCTCCCAGACGTTCCCACAAGGGAGCTCTCCAGGGCACTGAACAGGATGCGGTTGAGCTCCTGCACATCGTGCTGACTGCTCTCCTGGGGAGGGGAATGTTGTGGGGTCTCTGGTATGTCACATGATCTGGTTTCCTAGTCCCATGGTTGCTCTTTATCACACCTTATCACTGGCAGGTCCCTAATCACTCAGCCGCTGACTGCCCTGACCGCTTTCGCTCCACCAACAGGCAGAGGTGGAATTACTGCACGCTAACAGCTGCTGATAGAATTAACCGACTTCCCTTCCAGTGATCAATGTGCTAAACATGGCAGTCTTTGAGCATGTTGGTAAATCCCACCCACAGTGGCCTGCAAAGGCACATCTCGTTAGCGGGCACCGCACACCGGTCCAGTACCTCTCTGCTGGTCCACCCGAAGCTATCGGTCAGCTGGGCCGTGGAGGCCGTCTGCTGGTCCAATAGCAGCAGCTCAGCAAACAACCTCTGCAGCTCCAACGGAATGACGCGCACCTAGGGGCAGACGTACCCACCTAATGCCACCACAGCCAGCTTCACGTTTTATTGTTCATATTTTATGCTCCCACCGAGCAGTGTGGGATGGGAACAACTGTCCAGGTGATGAATCACAGGGCAAATTTTTGAGCAATGTTGCTGGGCAATCGTCAGCAAGGTGAGACGGTGCAACTCATCCGGATCTGGGGTGAGTTTCCCGAAGCCTTCTTAACACTGCGTCGTCTGTAAGTTCTATGTTAAAAGATAGAACGTTCGAAAGACGTAGTGTTAAGAAGGTTTCAAGAAACTCACCCCTGGATGATCGCAAAAAGTTGGCCACTGCCAATTTATTTCAACTGCCAAGTTTTTCAAATAAAAATTTGTTGCACAATGGGTCAGCAACACTGCTCAAAAATTTGCCCCATGTATCATAACCTTCCCTCGGGTTCGTACCCTACCTTGGCCTCTGGTTTGTCCTTATCCTCCAGGCAGCCTAGTTCATCTGGTCCAAGTCTGAACAGCTCCTCTAAAGATATTAACATACCAATTACAAAATAATAACGGTTTTAAATCCAGGGGTTTGTCAATATTTAAATGAATTAAATGCAATGACTTTCTGCGATGTTTTCTTACAATGAAACTGTCAGGTCTTCATTAAATGTCTTAGTGAAATTTTCTTTAAAAAAAAAAAAAAAAAAAAAACCGACAACAACCGGGCTGATTTTCACCAATGTCAGACACATATGGCCGTATCCTCACCTCTGAACTCCGGAGTGAAAAGGAGGGTCTGCAGCAAAGAGTTAAGATAACAGGTACCACCCTGGTTCCTGATACCGCTGAGATTTACGGTCCCTCTGGCCGGTGGGGGCTCGGCGTCTTTCCCTTTGTCAACCCTCTTATCGACAGTGACAGGACTAAAACCTTCCTCGTCTTCTTCAAAAAGATTTCCAAACATGCTGTCTCGCTTTAATCGCAGCTCTTCTTTTCGCGGAGAAATATGAAGTGGAAGCCACGAACTGAAATACAACTGACGAATAGGAAGTGAACCTTTTCCTCTTGCTATCTCATCTTTGTCTTCCCCAGCTCTCGGTTCGCAGCCCTCTGGCTCAACCCAGAATATATTGGTTTAATGGAAGAAAACATGTTTAGCGCTGGCCAGGTTTTTAAAATAAAACTACTGTAAGTTGTCTCCCACGTCACTATAAAACAAAATACAGATTGCCATCTAACCAGGTGGCCAGGTAATTATCTATGTAATGCCACCCAAACCAAAACAAATGTAGTTTGTTACCTTATCATCGTCTGGCATGCAACTTTTGTTTCAACCGAGCGTACTTTATACTTTCGTTTCTGTCACAGCAGTCGTTAGCTATCTAAATACGAAACATAAATAGACTTAACAACGCTGTACAGTAGGTGGCCATGTTTTTACAAGGCATGTCGATGCCTGGTGCATTGTGGTACATGAAGTTTACTTTCCACAGCTTCATGTATGTTTCGCAATCCGGATCGTATATAAAAACTACATTTACCACATGACGTCGCACTTCTTCGTGAGTGACGGTACTGGTAGTTCTTAAAAGCCTGTCTAATATATGAGGCACGATCTATAAACTACACTACAATATGTTACTACGCCAATAGCTACAATGTATAATATATCATGTTCATAGTCTGCACCAGGCATCCAGAATAAATGAAAACAAAATAAATGTCATCCATTCAACTTCCATTCGCTTGGCATTGTCAGTTACATATTCTCGCCAGAGGGTGGCGTGTTTAGTTGGAGTGCAGGCAGAAATGTTGAGTGACGTTTAATCAATATTTTAATCGCAGTTTTGTAGCTTTGCCTGTGATGGCATAATTTAAGGTTATCGAGTTTTAACCAATTTTTATTAGTTGTCATTTCTTGTACACATAATATCTGCCAATAGGTTAGCTTAGCGTGAACCTCTGAAAGCTTGGACTAAGCATACCTGGCTTTATAAAGAGAAAGAGGCACATGAAAGCATCGATTATTTTATTTGATTGAAATCACTGTGTACAGTATATGTTTTTATTACTTGATTTATGAACCGTTATGTCATCGTAAAATTGATTTTGCGCTTTCTGCACTATGAGTGACAAGGTTAATTTTGGATGAACACATTGTTCAAAATAAACAATGTTAGGTAACTGGGAAATAAACCACAATAAACATATTTTGAAGGTAATTATATAATAAGAGACCCATAAATCAGACGTATCCTGCATTCGGTTTAATTTTGTGATCAGGACTCCCTGGCGGCCCTGCATCTATCAGAAGGTCTTAAGCCTGAGGACCTTGGAGAGGGGCTCTGTGGCGCTGGAGTAGATGAGATAGGAGTCCTCTGTGGACTTGAAGAATTCCCAGTCCTTGCAGCCGATGGTTGGAAGTCGGTGAATAGGAACAAAGCCCTCGTAACCTTGCCACCTGCCAACATAATATATTATCCCATAAAAAAAAACTTCTTCAACATCAAATAATAGACTGCCATTTTTCCGTAGTGCCTTCTGCCTGGTGCCAAAAGCTTCCTGGGATAGGTTCCAGGCTCACTGCCATGTTATACCGAATGTGTGCTTACAAAAGATGGATGGTTGAATATCAAACACTGTATTTTTGATAGAAAAATTAACTATGGCCCCTACCTGTATATTACACTGTTCAAGGAATGGGATTGTCCATTGAAGGAATTGGCCACAACAAGGAATTTTTCATCTCCCACTGTAAAGAATTCCCAGTCCACTGCACTAATGTGCCGCAACCAGGGGCATTTGGGTGTCAGAACATATTTCTCAAAACAAATATAGTGCAGTTTCAAAGAATGCTGGACCTGCTAATGGTTTAATAACAGCCACATGTTTTAACAGGTGAAAATAGATTTCCATTTCCTCTGGTAGCTCACCTGTAGGTCCCTATGTCCTGAAACCTGAGGAACATTTTCATGGTCATGTCAAGCTCATAGATGGTGGAGTTGAGGGCATACACACTTGAACCTTCCTGAGACAGTTTCTGACTGTTGGCCACTGCCAGGAAGACCCGGCTCCCGATCTGGAACATCTCCCAGTCCGTTGCGCCCAGAGTCTGCACAAAAGGTCAGGACATGTAGTTGAACTTACTTCCATGACATAACATATAAGTTCCATGCACATTGTAGGCATGACTAAAAATAATATTTCTGTAACTCAAAGCTAGACAAAAACAAACTGAAAATTGTTCATATGTAACACCAAGCAATCAGTGTGGTCCCGAATTTATTGGGAAACCCCATAATGTTCTACATAGCATAATCCATGATTCTTGGACAGATATGCTTGTTCCTCATTACTTGCACAACCTATTATGTTCACCTATGTGATGGAACCTGGATAAGGACTATAATGACACCATAATGGTCTTTGCATTCTTTGAATTTCTCTTTTTCCAGTACTTCAGCTTCCTGGTAGCAAAATCATGGGTCATGTGATAGATCTCACCATAATGGCCTGAAAGGGTTGAAAGATGCCGCCCAGCCAGATGTAGATCATGGACTCAATGTGTGTAGACACACCATTGAAGGTGTTGGCCACCACCAGGAAGTGGTAGGGTCCTACAGTGAAGAATTCCCAATCATAGGCCCCGGAAGTCTGGATGGTGTGGTTGACCTCAAATGCCTCTGTACTTTGGTTCCACTTGTAGATCACACTGTCAATGTTGTGGTTGTTGTTCCCTGAAAAAAAAAAAAAGAAAAGAAAAAAAAAAATAATAATAATAGCAGCTCTGGCATACATTTTAAAGGTATGAACACACCAGACTGTTAAAAGATCATCTCTTATTGGCCTGGAAGGAAGTTTACTTTTTCAAATGCTGTCTGTGCATTTCTACCTTGTCTGAGATTGGCCACTGCGAGGAAGACCTCTCCTCCGATGTGGAAAGCCTCCCAGTCGCGGGCGCTGTGTGTCTCCAGGGACTGGTACAGCAGAAACTGGAGCCTCTGTGGGCTCCACTTGTAGATGACAGAGAGCTCTTGCCCCCCCTGGTCCCGTTCTTTGGAAATGGCCGCTGCCAGGAACATCTGAGGCAGGAATGAATCAGCCTCTTTAAATGGAAATTCATATGTGCATGCCTCACTTAAAAATGAGCTCAGGGCTCAGATCTCTTCCAGAGTAATCCTGCATGTGTGAATTCCTTACATTTGTAGTGGCTTAGCTGACAGTTTTATCCAAGGTAACATATTTATTAGACTAATTACCCTTTGCCAAAAGTCCTCATGTGGTAGCTCTACCAAGTCTTGAAGCAGCAACCTCTAGCTTTTGTACCTGTGTCCATAAGCAGGTTACTGTCTGCTAGCCCTCCCTGGCAAAATGAATTCTTCTTGGTAAGTATTTTTGCAGAGCTTCCTGCGTAATTCAATCAGGAACGCCTAGTGCTTTTAGAGGCCTCTTGGAGCCACAGGGATGTTTCATTTGTTATAGAGGCAATATAGGTGCCAGCAGAAAGACCAAAAAATCATGTAACCCAAGGGTCCAAGTATTGAACTGGATGTTCCAATCCAAGTGAACAATTTTTATATCTCCTGCAGTTATTAAGCCCCATTGCACCGCTGCGTCTCAGAGCCTTGGTGTATTGCAGTGTCTCTGCTTTCTAACAGCACAGGGATATAGTGTTCGTGTTCTAGGTTTATCCCAGCCTTTTAGGGACTTTTCATACAAATGTCCCCAGAGTGTCTCACCTTGTCACCCACGGTGAAGAATTTCCAGGCCAGTG
This sequence comes from Hippopotamyrus pictus, assembly GCA_026781145.1. Lineage (NCBI taxonomy): Eukaryota > Metazoa > Chordata > Actinopteri > Osteoglossiformes > Mormyridae > Hippopotamyrus > Hippopotamyrus pictus. The sequence goes on from JAODLC010000109.1 coordinate 803,787, forward strand.
CTTCTGAGGTGCTGATGTCCTGGTACGGCTGGAATTTCCCGTCCGTCCACTTGTATATACGGGAGCCGAAGCTGGAGTTCCAGTTAGCCATGGCAGCAAAAAGCCCCAGGGACGGAATGTGGAACAGCTCGATGTCCAGCGTCTCAGAGAGCGTATGCAGGTCTTGGTGGTCCTCCAGGTAGTCCAGTCTTTCTCTTTCTGAGCACAAAACACAAAGTGAAGTCTCAAGCAAATGGATCTGATGTTTGTTTTCTTACATAATTGTTTTTTTTTTTGCCTGTTTATTGGATTCTGCCGTGCTGGTTTTTTCTGCCGCTCCTATGTCATGCTGCAGTGTTTGTGGGGAGTTCAAACAGGGGGCCAAGTGGTCCATGAATAGCAGATGAAGTCCAGAAGATATTTAACTCTTTTCAACAGGCCAATATTATAAAAAAAATCCCATGGTGACCATACAGAGAAAGACCACAAGGAAAGGGAATCACTGGACCATGTGGCAGAGTCGTACAAATCATGGTATGTCATTGGACTGTTTTAGTTTAGGACAGTAGGTCTTGGAAGAGGAATGGAAGTGCCTACAGTCAACAGAGTCAAATTGGGGTGCATCGTGATGGTGCAGGATGGTGGGCAGGGGTGGATAGTTTAGGTTCAGAAAGTGAAAATCCAGACCAAGATTTTGTTTCAACCAACCGGTTGAGTACTCTGTGACAGTGATTCTTTATATTCATGTGGTCGGTTGAAACATCTTGGCCTGGATTTTTAAAATCTGGACCTGAACTATCCAACTCTGCTGGTGGGCAGAGCTGTACAGCCACAGAAGAGAGGTAAGAACTGCTCACTGGATCCAGACAGTGGGCGGAGCCCTAAGGCCTGGGAACTGAGGTGACGAATTGCTCACTCTGCAGCATGTCCACCCAGGTTAGTCCGTCGTACAGGAAGAGACCGTTATCCACCTTGTCAGACCATAGCTGAGCCTGCTTTGATTCAGTGCAGGGGGGGCGCGACCTCAGGGTCAGATGGGCTCCTACCTCTGGAGAAAGGCAGAAAGGATGAGTGGAGAATGGACACAAATTTCTCCCATCTGCTCCTGACTCCTGAGAAAGGTACTTAAACATTTAGAGGAATTAACTTAGTAATTTAATTGAATAATAATTTCATAATAACTGAATTCGGACCACTGCCAGTTTTAGACAATTCCCTCTGTAGGTTTCATCATCATCATCATCTGAACTGCCTTCTCACAGGGTACCTTTTCAAAGCACCAGGGAATTGTGGGAAACTGGGGATTACAAAACTAAAAAAACAATCTCAGGCTTCTCAGCATGACAGCACGTTATGCTTATTAAGTGCCAGCAGGTGGCGATCTGTCAGAATACCCTGTATTCCATCTGGATCTTCTACAAGAGTATTTTTTTCACAGATGAAGTCCGCACACAGCCAACTAGTGACCTGAAATGAGCTTCACGTCTGCTCTGTCTCCTTTCAGGACATATCAAACTGTAAGATATATAATCTGCTTTGAATGATAAGCAAATAAGTGCAGATATCTGTAAGGCACGTCTGTGATGTGCACGTATCTGTAAGCACATCTGTGATCAAATACCAGCATACACAGATACCCTGCTGTCAGATAAGGGACCATTCGGATGAAACATAGTAAAACAAATAACTGTTCGTTTCACTTGGTCAATAACATATAATAGTTGTTTGTTATTTGGTTTTAAAGGCTTTAAACATACAAGATCACTGAAACAAGCAATTTTTTTGCTCTCCTTAGCTAATATCTCATGGTGCTTAGGTTAGCGATCTGTTGGCAGTACCTTTGCTACTGATTACGTAATGAACCCCAAAACTAAAAGCTCAGTGAATGTGAACGAGTGTGAATCGAATGTGAAGACCTGAGTCAAGCTGTGCTGGCAGAGCAGTCAGCTGCGATCATACTGTCCACCAGCTGTTTGCTCTAGCTCAGTCTTTCCCAATCCGGTCCTTGGGGACCCACAGACGGTCCACGTTTTTGCTCCCTCCAAACTCCCTGCCAGACAGTAGACAAAATGTGGACTGTCTGCAGGTCCCCTAGGACTGGACTGGGAAACAGTGCTCTAGCTACCTTCACATTTCCATAGCAGCAACATCTTAGCAGCCCAGCCTCAGAACAGGTTCTCCTATCCGGGACGTTTACGCCTGACTGTGCTGCTCAGCAAGCGGCTAACCCAAGCTGTGCCAGTTCCTCCAGTGAATGTGGGCAGTTGGCCCATTTCCTGTTTCCCATTTCCTGTTTCTGTCCTGTCATGCAGTTTCAGTATTATAATCTGACACTGATATACAAATCAATTTATTTCACAGAAAAAAAAAGTTAAGCTTGTGTTTATATTTTCTTACTCATGCGTGATTCTTTTGTTCCAATATATATGGGATAAAAACCAGTGTTCAAAGGGATAAACCAGAGCACTGCTGCATATCATCCTGAACTTTAACCAGCAGGTCACCTGCTGCCCAAGCAGGCAGACAAATCATTTATGTTTTATGTTCTAATTCATTCATTAAATCTGCAGTTAGGTGAGGCTGCGTTTAACAGGTACAGCCCCCACAGGACCTGCTAAAATGCAGGCCCACCCCCCGGACCACTGCATGCTTTCTGCTCAAACACGACACCCAAAACAGAAGTATCGTTACCGCTGCACATCAGCGGCCCAAACGTCAAACCCAACTGTGTCCGGCTCAAAAGAAACAGCTGAACTCAGCACAGGAGGCTTTTGGGGCGAGTGGATTTTGCATTAATATTATGAGTGGAGTTTTGTGTCCAGTCCCCTTCTTACCGCGTGGATGCGTCACGGCTTCGTCGCCAAGAGGAATAACGGGGATGTCCAGCAGGGCGGGTGGGACTGAGAGGACGGCCAGCCTGGGGTCTGACACGGGGCATATCCGTGACGCGGCGTCCAACCCGGGCAGCAGGACCAGCTGGCGCAATAATCCCTGAGGCGGGGTGGGGAGTGAGCCGGCAGGCCTGGACACCCTGACTGGGGCAGGAGAGCGGAACCTTACCGAGAAGAGCCCTCTCAGAGCTCTGTAGCTGCCAATGTAGAATATGGAACCTGTGGTACGTAGAGTGACGGGAAACGGCCTGTCGTAAGACCTGGGTGTGAGGAAAAGAAGAGGGAAATGTATTCAGTATTCATATACATTCATCTATCCATCCATTCAACCAACCATCCATACATCCATCCATCCACTTGCCTAACTGCTTCTCCAGCATTGGGTTTTGCAGAATCAGAAGCTTATCCCAGGGCACCTATGAAGATTTTTAGCCCAAATGCTCGACTGGCCCAGCTACCTACTTCCAAGGTACAGCTGACATTCTTCCTGTGGGATCTGCCATTGCACCCGTCAGTCATTCCAGCCCTCACTGCTACTGATGTATTCAAAGAGCTCAGCATCTTCACGCTAAATATCAGTCTCCTGTCTAATCTCTGGTGCTGATCTCATCATTAATGCTGCAGGACGTCATACATCAATTCAAAGTAAATTGACCCAGTATTATACCACCTCCCCCCACTTTGGTGCATCTGCAGTCACCCACGTCTCAAAGAGGGTGTCACAATCCATGGTGACGGTGGCATGGCGGCCTGTCACGGACAGCACGAGCGTGTGCCAGCGGTCGTCCGCCAGCGGCACACTCCTCACGGCGATCCGACGCTGGTCCGAACCGTCCTGGACCAGCAGCTGGAGCTTCTCCTGCCCAACTTGCAAACCCAGCAGCAGCAGGTCCAGCTCCTCTTCCACCAGTGAGAAGATGTACTCGCCTCTCTGGAAGCAAACGCAAGACGCAGACAGCCATGGGCCACATTGTCTTTGAATGCTTATAGGTATACAGACAGGCATATGCTGTCTGTATCAGCCCCCATGGGATAATTAAGATGCAAACAATGGAAACAACATACATCCAACAGTGCGATTCCGAGACCAACAGTGTGATTACGAAACCGAAAGAGAGGTTACAAGGCCAACAGTGTAATTATGACACCAACAGTGCGATTACGAGACCAACAGTGTGATTACGAGGCCAACAGTGTGATTACGAGACCAACAGTGTGATTACGAGACCAACAGTGTGATTACGAGGCCAACAGTGTAATTATGACACCAACAGTGTAATTATGACACCAACAGTGTGATTACGAGACCAACAGTGTGATTACGGGGCCAACAGTGTAATTATGACACCAACAGTGTAATTATGACACCAACAGTGTGATTACGAGACCAACAGTGCGATTACGAGACCAACAGTGTGATTACGAGACCAACAGTGTGATTACGAAACCAAAAAAGAGGTTCACAAGGCCAACAGCTCAATTACGAGACTAACAGCCTGAATACAAGACCAACAGCGCAATTACGAAGCCAACAGTGCGATAATATGACAAAAGACCAGTGACTCACAAGATAAAAAGGCACCTACAATAATCATATGTGAACGTGTTACTTAGTAAAAGTACAGTGTTTTACTGAACGCACAATCTACTCATGTCATTGTGGGATTTCCCCTCAAAAGCTCTAAAAGGCTAATGTTAATTGGACCTTTCAAACGGCCTATTGGTGTGAAGGCAGGATTGTGTCCAATCTGCTCCTCACCATCATATTATATAAATTTTTAAAGCACAAATACACCTGTTCATTTATTCAATATGTTTCATAAGTACATCTGGTGTCTCAGAAAAAGGTGTGAGAGCCTGCATCTGCTCTAAGGTCTCACCTGAGCGGCTCGATGGGAGACCTTGAGTGTGACCACGATGGAGAATTCTGCTGGGAAGAGGTCACAGTTCACGAAGAGCTGTGAGGCAGGAAAGCTCAGGGCTCGGTGGCCTGCTGGAGCCAGCAGCCGGAGGCCCCGGGTCCCTTGGTCCTGGACGACGCGCAGTCCCTGGGGAGCCCCACCCGCCGTAGGAAGGGCCCGTGACAGCACGTCGAGAGGCAACAGATCTTCAGGGGTGCGGCCCCAGTGTCAGAAGGGAATCCCAGATTAGCAAAGTTTGGAAGCACAGTGAAACTGCAGAAATCAAGAAAGTTCTGTACATCATTTAATGTAATGATTTGTATGACTAACTGCACATTATGTCATTTGATTTATGCTATAAAAAATTAATATACCACTTTTTTAATGAGAAGGTAATGAACTGAAAAATTAAAGTATCACTTTACCAAAAGTAATTACCTATTTCAAAACCAGACTAAATTAATAAATAAAAATGAACATTGATCCACCCATGCACCTGTCATACCATTGTAGCCAGTATGGTGTCCCAGTTTAAAGTAAATATTTAACAAATGAACAAAAATTTAATTGAAAAATTCAGATTTCAATGCATTAAAGCACAGGTTTGCAGATACATCATCAGTAGTATGATTCAAGGCTCTGCTTTGTGATGCTGTGGGAGACATTTCACACTGCTAACCAGGTCAATAAAGTGGCAGGGTTGGGGGTTCACATGTTCTCTCTGTGTCGCGTCCGTTTGTTCCCACAAATCGGCTAAGCGGCGTCTGTGAGTTGGCGTGTGTACGTGTCCAGGATGGACCCCTGCCAGTATCTTATGCTGACTGCGACAGCTTCCAGGTTCTCTTTTGACTCTGACTAAGGTAAATGGTTGGAAGATGGATGGATGGATGGATGTGATGGATCTTTAATGAGGTCAGTGAGGAAAGATTAATAAGCTCCCTGTATGCCTTGAACCTGAAAGCAACATCAAAGCGAAAGGTAAGCGATCCTCAGATAGAGGGTCTCATTCATCTGTTTTTGATGCTGGAATGATACCGTATCTATTCTGAAAATGCAAATGCATTGCAAATACATTTTCATGCAAAGTGGCTGGAATAAAAAGATTAAAGGACATCCGCAGAGATTATCTGTCGGTACGAGCTCTTGTCCACCGAGATGTGGTCACCCTCATCCTGGGTCTGATGCTCTCGTCACTAAAACCCGCGTTCGCCATGGCCGAGCTCTGAGCCTCGGGGCTCCGCGGACCTGCCCTGTCTGTCTTCGTTCATCGGCTCGGGTCCTGAGGTGTCTGAGATCCTGTCCAGGAGAGGCAGTTACAAAGCAGATTGATGGATGATTAATGATAGCACCCCTGGAATCCTTCTAGAGCAAGGAGCTGCTGCCAGTCTGAAATGCAGGTTTAGCTCCTGTTGTTTTGCTGACTAATGGTGCCTGAAAAAACAAACGGTACGGAGTTCCAGATTTCTTGTGGGGGTGAAGCTTCCGCATAATTCAATTTGTCTGGCTTGTTAGCAAATACAGTTTCAAAGAAAGTCTTACCCCACTTTCAACCACCCTAAGCGGGGGGACTGGGAGGCAGGAGCCTAACCCAAGCAACAAGGAGCATAGGACCAGTGTGAGGCAACAGTGATAACTACTGCGCCAACGCACTGCGCTGATCGTAACTTGTGAACAGTTAAAGCAAATCCTGCAGGTTGTGACTTGTCTGTAAAACAATGTGCTTTATACAGCGTTATTTTAAATTTTGTCGCCTGTTCTTATATTGCTGGATGTTTTTGTAAAAGTCACTGAGACAGTTTGGAATGCCGCCTTTCATCCTGCGTGTACGTGTGTGGAAATCAGAGCTGAGCAGGTGCGTGAAGACGGGTGTGCACGTCGGACACGGGTGAACGACATGACGGGAGACACGTGTACCTGTGCATGGGCTCCGGGGCCCGTCCCGGCCCTGGGCGATCATCGCCAGGAGCAGCAGCGCGACCAGCAGGGGAGTCGACATCAGAGATCCCTCTCAAGCTGCCCCATTCACAGGAACCTCAAACCGTCCACACTGGCCACAGGTTGCGCAACATCTCTCGAGGTCACCATCACGCCCTCAGAAACCTTCTACAGATGGAAAAATCTCAGAAGGCAGGAAAGATGGAGGTCACACTTACGCTGGCGGGCGTGTCATCCACAGACGGGATGCAGCAAGGAGTCCGCGGTCGTCTTCACTCCTCAGGGTTTCTCATTCAGACAGACCTTCAACACTCATTATCTAAACTACCTGTGAAGCATAAATCTAAATCAGATGGAGATCAGCTCACCTGCCTTTTATCCAAAGAATAACCCTCTTCTTCTGTCAGATAAGGTGGAACACCAGGCTCAATTTCAGTCTCACAGTCCAATACTACGTCCTGCCGGAGGCCTGCAGCAGCCCCGTGGTCACCGGACCCCCCCCCCCTCCAGAGTCTGAGTGTGAGTGTCCCTGTGACGTCTCCCCCCCCCCAAAGTATTGTAAAGGCAGGGGCGCCATGAGATTTAAATGGGATCAAGTCGACTGTGGGGAGGAGGAGTTGAACCCAAGCAAAAGAGAGAGAGAGAGAGAGAGAGAGAGAGAGAGAGCGAGAGAGAGAAATGAGCTTCATGAGGAAGTTTTATTCCATATAGGCTGGGAAAATGTAGTGCATTTCACTTTGAGGCCGTGGCAGTGCTCCTCTGGAATTCCTCCGATCCGTGTTTTGGCACCCACCTTCACAGGTGCAGCTTACATGAGCCTCTCACACTGTGAACAAACTACCTTTTTTTCCTGGCAGTTTAGGGGACGGAGTTCGGTGTGCAAAAATGGTGAAAATCACTGACTGAGGGTGCTTAGTCACACGTAATGACGTCACCGCAGGGGTGTGACACAGTAGAGATGCTGCCGCTGTATCAGGTAGCAGGTGGGATCAAACCCCAATGTAACCATTTACTGAACGCTGGGCAGATCAATCGTCTCTACCACATTTTAGTCAGGCAAGACCTGGACGGCCCTCACTGCCTGCCCCTCAGTTCAGACCTTCCCTAGGGCCCATCACCAGAGCGTACGTGAGCGTGAGCAAGTCCATGCCACCTCTCCCCGTCTCCTCACTCAGGGTCCAAACCTGAAATGAAACTGGCCAAACCAGAAAAATGTGCAAATGATCCATCTCTAAGGGCCATGTGAGCCTCACAGAGGAGACGGCAGATGGAGACATCCAGGGAGCATGGAATCAGAGGTGGGGCTTGTGGAGCTAGAGAAGACGAAGCCTGGGGCACAGTCCATAGCTCCAACCCTTCATGTCTACCTCCCCCCCCCCTTAACAAGAAACACCCCAAAATTCCAGAGGGCTTGAAATGCGAGCGGATTAATCTCATGTTCTACTCTACCTCCACTTATTTTGAGGGAAATGGAACAGCCTTTTCATAAACGATAACGCTTTGCCTACCAGGCTTACGTACACCACTATTGTTGTGATCCTATAGATATCTCTGTCACCCCCCAGGCACACCTGCCTAAAATGGCTTAGGTTGCAGATATGCATGTTTGTACAGCAGTCTACCAGCTTGCCTGAACATCACAGCTCACCAGCTCCTGCCTTGTGCCCCAAATACGAATTTTTAAGATATTCAACACGGATAAAGACTGTGAGTTTGCACCGTCAAAGGAGCACAGAGGATCTCTTGTTGCTTCCGTTTCTAAGTCTGACAAAAGCCCAACTGTGTAACGAAGCCTCGAGCCACACATACCACAAAAATGTGCTACCCAAGTATCTTGGGCTTAAGCAATCAAAACACAGAGTAATTCCATAAGTAAATGTGAAATTCATTCAAATAAGACCGTGATTCTCCCACCCAGCATTTGCAAAACATTGCAAAATTATCCCTACTGTTAAATTCCAATCAGTTCCCCTTCATCCCAGAAGAGAGACAGAGCGATAGCATAATTAAAGGCTCTAGCAGGGAGGTGGTGTGTAAAGGCGGCAGCCAGCATCAAGTCGCGGGGGGAGCATGTGGATGAGGGGGCAGCTCCTACAGTCCCACTCAAACTGCCAGCTAGACGTGAGCTGCTAAATGAACTTCATGCCATAGATATCTGACCATTTAGAAGGGGACAAAAATGAATATCTTGTCTTTAAAAAGTAACATTTTTATTTCACAATTCCATATACAATACATACAAGTAGATCTTATCAGCTATATTTTCTCCTTATTTACTCATCTTTAAAACAAAAATATATATATCAATTGTTCCTCACCGAAACATAGCAACTTGGACAGAAGAGTATGGTGAGTATACTATGGAATCCCAGCTTCCAGGAGAGGAAGTACAGACTATCGATCAGTGCCGATCGGCAACAGACCGCCACCGGACACAAGGAACGGCAAACAGAGGAGCAGAGTCCGCTTTCCACACCCGCACACGCAAAGGAGGGTCCACCCGTCAAACGCTCTTAACTTCAAAACTGAAAAGCGGGCAAAGGAGACAGGAATTGCCTGGTACATGAGGACTTTTCCGGACACCGGTATTGCTACGAATCATCCTTCGGAGAAATTAAAGTGCTTCAAAGGGTGACACAGAGGAAAAGAGACGTTGAAAAAATATCCAAAACGAAACGCTTGAGGCAAAACGTCACGCGAACACACGCAAGGCAGTATATCTATATCTTCGATGAGCTGCAGGAACACGCCCGGGTGGTCGACGATCAGCACTGAGTTAGGACTATGAGAGGCGAGAGGGCTTTGCTGAAATGGGGCTTCTTCCCTTTCCTTCTCTCCAGGACCACAGATGACAGCCACGCAGACGGTGCTTGGGCAGTTAGAGGCCCAGGGACTTGCGGACGATTTGCTGGGCAAGGACGTAGAACTGGGCTCGGTCCTCACGCCACATCTTCGAAGCGTCCACGTTGGCGCCGCTCTCGTCGTTGGGCTCTAAAAGCAGAGTGGAGCCCCAAAGCAGAGCAGATCAGCCTGTGAACGAGCCCTGGTAAGATGCCCCCTTCATAATAACCTGAGGGTTACGAGGTTGCCCATATAACCAACTCTGGATAAAGGCATCTAATGAACCAATACAGTCTGGCAGTGTTTATGAAGTATGGATAATATTACAATTAATGGCAGTTGTTATGGTTCAAGCCACCAGGGGGCACTGCTGCTGTACACGGAACCTGAAGTGTGCTGCTAAAAAATCCAAGTGTTTAAATAATTTTAAATGTCACCTTAAATCAAAGCCAATAAACAATTACTAGACCAGTGTTTCCCAGTCTGGTCCTTGAGGACCCGCAGACAGTACATGTTTTTGCCTGAAGGTGAGAGGGAGCAAAAATGTGGACTGTCTGGCAGGGAGCTGTGAACGAAGGAAAACGTGGACCAGATTTAAACAGAATGATCATTTTCTGGTAAGTTCAATACAGCAACAGGACCTCTAGGTGGACGTCAGGTCGAGGTACTGGACAGCTGTGGTCCCTTGACACCATGTGGCCTGGTTTGCACGCGACGGCCAGAAGTGAGAGCCACTCACCAGCCAGCATGCTGACCACAGACAGTAGGATCTTCTCCACGCTCTGCACGGGGCTCCAGCGCTCGGCGCTGCTTTCGTAGCCCATGGGGTCATCTCCGGGGGCGTGGAGAATGGAGATGCACACACGACCGTCTGGGTAGACTGGGGGGGAGGTGAGGCCAAACTGGCTTAGAAACACTTATCACAACACTTCAAGTCGAAGTGTCACAAAAAAAACCTCTAGACTAGAATAAAACCCCACATTTTCTTTTGTTAAGTTTGAAAACATAAGTTTATAGGTCTATAAGACTAAGACAGGATTACCCACAATGCATCTGTGTCCTGGTATCAGCTGCTGTAAAATCCCACTACTTTGCATGTACATATGTTGCTGCACCTTGAAATATTGATTTTCCTTGTTTAAATAATCAAAGCAGCAGAATTAATGCACCGTGCACAATACATACAGATGCTATTAATAACAAGGGCCAACCAGCAGGGGGCATCCAACTGCCTTCCATCATCGTCTGTGGAGGAAGGGGTCTCTTTTAGCACAGGGGTAAGCATGAGACCTCTGAACCAATAACAGTTCACCTGTGTAAGCCCAGAACATTCCGCACAGGATATGCTCTATATCTGTGCACTCAGAACATGCAGCCTCTCCGGGGACAAGTAGCAGTCCACCTCAATTGACAAAAATTAACCAGTCGCCCTTTTGTCCTCATTCACAAATACCTCGGTGATGCACATCATTACGACGCCGGCCCTTACTCTGCTGGGGGAGGGGTGGGCCGGGGTATTGAGGCACTGGAATCCTGTCCAACCAGTGAGGGGGAAATGGGGACAAGCAAGGCAGCACCAGGACGCCGTATGAGGACAGAGAGAAAGGCAAGGAACACGGCGGCCTCTATTCAACAGAGAAACAAACAGGCGGCCCCCGGGGGCTGGCAGCCAACATTCATATTCCATTTAGCGCCTCAGTCAGTGCAGAAAATCTGGGGGGAGGGGGAGCTATACGGAGCCTGGAGAAGGGCAACTAAACATTAAGGAGCCCACCCCAGACACCTCTAAATCTAACCATGGTCGAGTCTTTACGGGAATCTGAGCTAGGAGGCTTTCAGGGAACCTGGACGCTTTATTAGCCAATGAGGCGGCAGGACACCGGGGGGGGGGGGGGAACGCGGGAAGCTTAATGACATTGGCCTCCTTTGCAGTACCAGGGTGTGGTTCGTATCGGCATGCTGGTGAAGTGGAACGGACAGAGCCAGAGGCGTCCCGCACTGAGAAAGCCAAGAGAGAGAGCGAGAGAGAGAGAGAGAGAGAGAGAGCGAGAGAGAGAGCGAGACGGGGGGGGGTACTCACTATTGGGGTGAAACATCTCACAGGTGAACCTCATCTTGGGGGGGCTCAGCGGGTAATCCGACGGGAAACTGAGGACGGCTGGAAACACCCCCCCCTCGAAGCATGTGTCCTCAGGGCCCCTGGCAGAGGGAGGGAGGGAGGACAGGGCCCACGTTAGCCTGATGTGTCTCAGGCGTGAGTCACACACCCTTTCAGAGAAGCGACGACAGACGCCGTCCTCAAAATCAGCCTGCTATACTGCAGAAAAACAGCATGTCCGTCCCGGAAGTGAATTTGCAGAAAATAAGCTGGGTATCAGGCGCTGGATGAACTAGAACGCAGAATGAGGGCAGGGCTGAGGAGGAGGAGACATAATTTAATATTATTAACACTGGCAGATGTGTGCATACAGAGACATACTCATCTTACTGACTACCAACAGAAACCCAAACGTTTATCTGTACTCTGTCAACGAGGTTAATTACAAAATTATTATTACAGTCATTTACTCTGTAATCAATTGTTGCCACCAGACACAAATACACCCTGTAGTTGGTTGTTTATAAGGTTTAAAAATGAATCTTCACCACTATGCCATCTGGTGTCCGGTCTGCACCAACAGGAAATGCAGATAGCCTGGGGACGCATACGAGGAAAAAGCAGGTCGCAGCTACATAAGGGTTAACCCAACGATGCAGGTTTCCGGCTGGACATATGACATCATCCTGACATGGACACCGTTTCCCGGGCAACCCGACCCCTCATACTGCAGATTTCAGGCTATGCAATGGGAGCACCGTAGCAGTCAGCTGACTGTGCATCACATCCAAAAGACAAGTCAACCACAAGGAGCCAATGACGCCCTCTCTATGTAACGAGCAGGACGGCAAGGGCAGTAACAAGCTGGAAAGCAGCATTCATGGGAATTAAAGAGAAACACACCTTTCTGGTACATTCTGAAGGGTTTCAGAAATACCAAAATGGAGAACTACCCCTGGGTAGCATACCGATTCATCCGGCATACAGAGTTTAATCACCCGTATAGTATGAATTTCTCACATTCCGCCATGCCATAACACAAAGTCTAACATCGACAATAACACTTCAATAAGCGGCAAATTATAATATTCTTTGCTGAAGCGCTAGGGATGGTAGTGCAGAGTGTACTGAATACCCAATAGCTCTGCTTAATCTTCTAACTAACAGCTATAAATGTATAACAGCAATTCTCCATATATAACCATTCATACTTGATACTATTTATAGCTACTGCTTCAGTCTGTCCCTGAAAATTTGGGTTATGAATAATATAATTAGCTCTGCAATGAAATGCATATCAGTAAAGCAAAATCCCAAATATTATCGATTTATCATGGTAATAAAAATTAAAATTGCACTGGATAAGCAAACATTGTTAGCAAGCTAAATATACGGCTATAATCAATAAAACATGTCGCTATCTAGCTAAATGTACATTATTAATCAAATAAAACGTGTTAGTCACAATTCTTACAGAGATGAGTACACAGGCATAAACCAAAACACGTTGCTATAGAGCAGAATATACATTAATAACCTACTAAAACATATCAATTACACCACCAGGCTAAATGTATTTTTTATTAATAAAAGCACACCTTTTTAAAAACATTCAGAAACATATTTCATTGATGTAAACACTTGTTGCCACGGAAAGGGTGAACAAAAAAAAAAAAAAACTGATATACCATAAAACCACAATAATTTTTTTTTGTGCCACTACACCATTAATAATTAATGGTGTAGTGGCACATTTTGCAGTCCAACACATTTGTTAAGCATAAGGATACTCTGAGTTAATTTCCTCCATACCATCCAACTTTGATATTTTTTGTTTCTACCTGAAACACCCAGCAAGACTTCTCCAAGGTCATGGGTGTGGCCTCCTTGTATGTTTTTCTAACACACTCATATCGCACGTCAGCTGCTCCCCTCACTCACATCAGAGCTGGCACCGACTGAATGAGTGGCCATAATTTCTCCACAGGACCACAAGGCAACAGCACAGGTCAGCTGAGACAGCGAGTTACACCCAGCTCCGATGGAAATCACAACAAAGGTTTATAAAAAAAAAAAAAAAAACAAGTACTCAGCCAGAAAGAGAAATCAGCAGGACTCACATGATCAAAGCCTCCCATTCAAAGAAATTCTCTTCATTGATGGGTCCTGGGGGAGAGGGGAAGGGGGAGGAACAGGCCACATCAGATTAAACAGGCTGAAGGCAGCCACCCAAATGACAGTCACGTCTTTGGAGATGGGAAATATCTGAGTAAACAAACTAACAAAAGCACACCAAGCTCTCACAAAATCCTGACAGAAATTCATAAAACGTAAGTACATTTATAATAATTAGCATATGACTAATATACCCCTCAAATCAAAATATTACTAGTCAACCGAAGGTGTTTTTTTTTTTCTTTTTTAATCAAAATAAGGTGCCATTATTTATTCATATAATTGTATTGTGGGTTTAGAAAAAGCAGCTAAACATCAATTACTGATAATCCATCAGCTAAACATCAATTACTGATAATCCATGGCACAAATGATGGTTCAAGCAGCCTTTTCTCTGCATGTCAGTTGAAAAGCCCCTAATATTTTCATTCTTGTTTACATCTTGCATTGAAACAAAAAGACTAAATGGCTGACAACTCAGATACAAAGTTCTTTTGTTTCATAAATTGTAACATGCAAGGAGAAATGTTTTTAAAAAGACACCCAAACAACCTGAATTGGATTAAACAATGACTGATTAGATACAATTAAATGCAGATTGATTTGTTTGCTTCTACCAACACAAATTTCACTGAACACACTGTGCAATTCATCAAAACATTAAGACAGAGGGGACTATAGAAGCACATCAAACTGTGCTCCAGAAGGACACTGTACATAGTGATTGGCTGGAGACATCACTGGGTACAAACCATAAGTAATATTTACCCTGTAAAGTGTATTCACAAAAGAGTATGAAACACTAAGTTGAAATATTTCTTCCCTTACAATGATTAGGTGTGTCCCATTACCCTGTATTATGTATGGGAACAGTCCTTAAAAAGTACCAATGCAAAGGTAGCCAAAAATCAGACAACTTGTATGTGTGTGTATTTATAATTTATTAACTTTTGAAAGGCCTCATGTACAAATAGCATTCAAAGCTTATGGCAACCAACTCAAATGGTCGGTAATCCGGTTGCTGACAAAGCTGTGACAGTATGTTAAATTTCTTACCTGCCACAATGCCCTCGGGTGGGTTTAGGGTTAGCTCTGTGTGTGAGAGAAGTACTGTTAAAATAACCGTATATTACTTACATAAACTGTATATCAAAGCAGATTTCACTACGAACCACTTAAACGTACAGAAAAAAACACTTTCATGGGGACTGCATGCAGTGATGGGGAAGTGGGTTCGCTGGGCAAAAACTAGGGTACTAATGGCGTGGGTAAAATGACCTGATGGTCAGGATTTATATAAGAGCTACATGCTCTTAATATTCAGAGGCTGAATTTTCAGCTTTACAGAGTGAATTGTCACGTAAAATAAAAGGTGGTTAACCGAAGCCAGATGCTTAATAAGGCAGGTAAGCAGAGACTGCCACGTAGCTACCTGTTAGCTAAACCAGCTCCCACTTGTGTCGCCCTGCTTTTAAATTAACGTACGAAAACGAGTCTCCTGCTTGTAATAAACGGAGCTCTTAAAACACCCAGAAATAACAGGAGTCCATGGGAGATTAAGGCTGCGACGCGTCGCATATGAAGGGTTTCATAAGCATGCAGAGCAGACGGGATGCCAGCCCTCTGCAGGGAGCAGACCCAGGTGGACGGCAGGGAAATCAGCCAGCGGTGCAACACTCACGCTTGTATTCCGCCATCAGTCTTTTTAACGCTGTACCTGCCATCTGTGATGAACGTAAAACTACGAAACGCTGAAACGAAATAAAAGACTATCTATGCGCTTAAGTAGTTTAACCCAGGTTAACGAGTCGGTAGGGCTTCCCAGAACCAGCTACCTAAAGATCCGAATGTTTAACAACACAAACGTGGTGGCAGATCCTCTTCCGGTTATATAAAACCCGTAGCGAAAAGCGAGCGCGCCACCTGCAGGCACTTCGTGTCACTTCACCGCCAGCGGCTGATAGGGTACTCTTCTCGCTCAGTTTAAAACATAACCTGCATTCATTTTGCATAGTTTGTCATTAAAACCCATCCATCTGACAAGAAAAATCCGTCCATGTGATGTATTCTTACGACGTTTGACATTTGTAAATAATAGTCTTTTCCGTGCTAAAAATAGCACAGTCCTATGACCATATTACCAAAACCAACAGACTGCATGGGCTTTTTACAAGTAATGATAAATATTTATTTTTAATTATAAACGTAACAGTGCTTTTTCCCATGGTCAGAGGTACTCAGCATATTTATTACCAGCTCACTTTCATGCTTAACAGTGAACAAAAAGTCATTGGTCGAAACATAAAACCTGCATACCAAACTATATTTATTGTATACAGTAGTAAATGACAACAATGTACAAATCAGTAGAGAAACATGACAAGATCAATGGGCGGATCCCCCCCCTTCCCACCCCCCCCAAAAGAAAAAAGCAGAAAAGAGACACGTGATGCAGATCAGAAATACAGCTCCTCTGATTTGAGAAAGAAAACAAGGGGGGGGGATTCTCTATTTTTGCAATCAGGGATTCACCTCACTACCCCTTTCCCACCCTTCAAGAGGCTGATTTGAAAAATTAACACACAAGAAATTGTTTTATATTTAAACATTTGAGATCATCCTCACCTGTGCTCAGGAAAACAAGGGAAGCATAAGCCTTTCTTCATGAAGACATTTAAAAACAGAAGTAAGCTCTACTCTTGCGATAATCAAGAATACTGCCTGATTCATATTTGGTCCAGACACAATCCCATTCTTTCATCCAATATAATTACCCTTTTAAATAAACCTGACACTATCAAGCACAAGGGGATGAGAGACTCCCATAAAGCAGTCTTACAGTGAAGCTCTCGAAAGCATGCTTTTTAAAAGGTGAAAGGGCCCGAGCGACCTCTCGTTCTGACAATGTACCTAAAAATGTCAGACTTAAAAAAGAAAAAAAAAAAAAACATCTTGTGTTATATGGAGGATGTCCAAGGGCTGGACGCTCTCGGAAAATGCACCCAAAACGACAGCAGGGACTATGGGAGTCTCCCATCTCACCGAAGATACTGAAATTGGGCGTACGAGCATCCCCACAGACCTGACTCAACCTGAACTGTCACCTCCTTCCACCCTGGATCAGACCTCCAGCAAGAAGCTTGTACATGAAGGTGGCTTTGACCCCGGCGGGCAGTTTTAACATCCACACACAGGGCAGCAGCAGCCTGCCATAATCTCAGGACCTATGGCTACCATCTATAATGCTGCACTCTCTTACAAATAGGCTGCTGTACCCAATGCTTGTTACAGGGCAACGGGAGGGAAGAGGGGTGGTTACAAAGCAAAACAAAGCTGAAATAGGATTTGAAGGGGAAATATATAATAACAATAATAACAATAATAATAAAATAAAAGCTGAGTGGATGCTCTCCTGGATAGCAGCCTTGCTTTTAGCAGAAGCCCCCAGTCTGTTGTTGAAATACATCAATAGTGTCCTCGTCCTCCATTTCCAGCTGAAAACAAGCACAGACCGAGGTCAAACAGAGGTACAAAGAGAAAACAAAAGACTACTTCTCCCTTAGTGCTGGGGCAAACATTTACCAAACAAATATAGTTAAAATTTTATCAATCTCAAGTTTTTCAGTATCACAAGTATTACATTTTTAAAAATTAATCTTTGTAAAGAACTGTTTAAACACAAGGAGCTCGACAGCACAACTACAATTTGTAAAAATTACATTTATACTGATTAAACTAGTTTTAGAGACATTTGAAACTAGTGTTTGTTAACATTGCTCTGATACCAAATCTTTAAAAAAAGTAACTTTTTGGCGATCAACATTTACCACATACTAACCTGTGCAGGTGTGTCCGTCTCATTGATTGGCTGCCCGTCAAACCTAAACCTAATCTGCCTAATTGACAAACCCTGGGGAAAAAAAAACAAAAACATGAAACTCACCAATTAAAATGCACAATTCAGCAGGCAGGAAGGCATCTACACACATTCACACTTATAATAATTACAAATACCATTCGAAAATGGCCATATTAATGATGTAACTGTGTTCAAGGATCACATTCAGCAACAGTAAGCTTTGATGACAGATTTCAAAACAAGATCAACAAGGATCAGTCTGAAACACATTATAGGTTAAAATTTCACCTCTCTGCGGCTTTAAATTCCTAAAAGATGACAGTCCCTGGGTAGCACTTACACGCCAATGAATTCAATACAAGACACCTGTAGTGTGACTCGAAATATCAGTAGAGGACTCACCTGCCTTTCGCAGTAAGCTTTCATTAGTTTGCTGAGGGGAGTGTGCCGTTTAATTTTGAACTGGACCACTGATCCATCTTGGCCGGCCACCTTCAGATTGATGTGGTCATTCTCAGTCTTCACACCCTCCTAAAAAAAGACCGTGCAAATTCAGTATTTCTGGAGACTACACGAGGTACGACGCTTACGAAACTGAAACCAAATCGCCGTTTCGTTTTTGAGGATTTTTTTGGTTCAGTAACCCAGCTGTTACGTAACTTATTTGCTTTCTGTATACCTGTCATGTCAGCAGGCACAGTGCAGTGTGAACGGAAGATCACTGGTCGCCACCTAGACTAATATTCCTTTTATATTTTTAATTAAAAAAACGTCGCCTGTATGCGTAATTGTACGAAAACCAACGGGATGCTCGATGCTTGCAATCTGCACCCATTTCTTACTGAACTAACGGTTCCGTTTTGGAATAATTAAGCCCGAAGGGAAAGCAAAATATTCCCACTATACTCGCAGTAGCGGCAACAAGCGGCAGCCAAGCCCAGAGTTTGACAGATCACAGCAGGCTGAGAGTTAATGGCCCGGAGAAATCGGCGCGTCCAACACGGCGCACAGGTAAATACTCCATCACACATCAGCAGCCGGTTTATGTGCACCATGACCACCGATCGGGACAGCTCCACACCTCCCTTCCAAATGGCGGCGGCCCCAGCGGCCCCCCTCCCGTGCGGCTGCTCGCTACGCTCGCGGCGTACGATCGACGCGGGCGGCGCGCGCGGGCCGCGCTGCCCACAAAGAGAAGCCCCACAACGGCGGCGACCGAACGGCATCCCGGGGAAACGGCGCGTCGGGAAAAAGAAACAATGGCGCAGTTTCTGCGGGAGTCTTCATCCGCCCACGCTCGTAGGGGATGCTAGAAACATTCATCCGGCGTTTAAAAAGGCGCAGTCGTCGCCGTCAGCGGCCGGCAGACTCGCATTCCGATGAACCTTTCGCTTCTCCTTCCAGCCGCTCAAATGCGGAATACGACCATCGCCGAACACCGCGCTTGCACATATAGTCCCTTGCGGGCAGCTATGTAATTCACCTAATAAAATACTACCCACGCTCCTTACGCAAACTTATATCTTACCTTTGGCTTCTCCTCAGACATGTCGCTGAGTGACGATATTTAGATGCGAGGAGGCAACAAATTTATAAAGATAAGCACCTTTCCACCTCTCCTAGTCTCCTTCGCAGCTATCGGGAACGCGCCTGCTCCCCACAATTTGATTGGCCTTTACGGGGTCAGGTGGTATGTTTTTCGCGGGAGCGTGGATTTGTGAACGCGCACAATAAATTGGTCGCGCGGAATCGGAATCCAAGCGTCTTGAAAACAGGTAAATGGCGTTGTGAATAGGAGAATGGTATACCAGGTATTTTGGAAGCACAGGATATAACTACTACAAATTACTGTTAATGATTTGACATCGTACCAGACTTTGTGTCTCTGCGTTGTTTCAGTCAATAGGTCGTGTTTTAATTTTCTGGCTCTCTAAACATGGAGCGTTTCATAATCCATATGTCACCGGGTGTACAGATAACGTATAACATTTTAAATAAATTATTTTATTTATATAATTTTTCGTTCAGCTGTGACAATGTGTAAACTATAAGACCAAAAGACAAACAAATCAGTCTAGATATTAGATCCCTGCAAATTAGTACAAATATGTTGACATTAAGACAGTCAGGTCTTATGACTTATAGAGGATGACTGTTCATGTATAACAAATGCCACCATTACACTCATTATAAGCAAAAACATATTTCAAGAAAAAAATATACAAAGATATGTAGTTTGTTTTGAGGATTATACTACATTTACTGCATTACTAATACTAATATCCGAAGAAAGGAAATTAAGACAATCTGATATACTTTTACACATACAATTTACTTTTAAAATCATATAATTTATTACAAAGTCTTTAAAATATAGAAGTTTCTAAAACAGTTCAAACTATTTTAAACAAACTTGTAGTTACAAAGGAAGAATTTGTGGATTTTGGGGGCAGAACTTTGCTATCACAACCTCCCACCCCCAAAAGACAGATGCAAAAGCTTACAATGTTTTTTTGGATTCAGTAGCAGAAAGGCAAGAATGAGCAGTTCAGGTGATTCATCCTCCCATCCGTGTTGCTTACTGTTTCTCTAATACAGGTTATCACTTTGTGGGGACATTTGGACCCCACAATGTGTATGATTTTATATATATAAAACCAACCAGTTCACCACCACACCACCCAGCTTTGACAATTCTTGTAAACAATGAAGAGTTCTTGGTAAGGATACAGTTATAACCTGGCTTCCTCATTACAATAAACAGTAAATTAAACAATTAACTAAAGTACATAAACTTGCAATGTCCACTGGGTTGGCAGACACATTAATCATTTGGGGAATAATAATGATAGGAAGTAGGAAGTAAAGTTTAAATCTGTAATTAATGTGACAAAAAAATCTGTTTGTACTACTTGGTGTAAATGTACAACTACACAAAGAATCATCTGAGGCATTTGTGCTTTTCACTTTACCATTCTGTTTCTATTTTCCAGTCCTGTGAATCAGCCATACGATGACTGGAATTGATGATGAGTTACACTTTACATTCATATCCCGCAGAAATTCAGCACTTGTGGCAGCAGACGTAAAATGATGTCATCGTAGGTTCGAGGCACTTCACCAGAAGTGTGGAGGCAAGAGACTAATCAGCACTTCTTCCAGAAAGTACTCTGTACATTCATCACAGTGGAGTGTCCCTTTGAAAGAACTTATTCAAAGAGATGATGAAATGTATGCTTTTCGCAAAAAGATCATACATAAAATTCTGAGAAAGTAGGGTGGTATTTTTTCAGCTGTAACTAAATTTCTGGGAAAGTTGCTTTGTCTGTACTTAGTTAGTTAGGTTGTTTCTAAATTACTCTAAGTCACTCACACTCATGTCAGAGAAATGCAAGGCCTTTTTAATCACACTGCCAGATAGAGATACAAATGCTCACTGACAGTCACGCACCTTAATTGTCCTCAAACCGGGCATATGGGTTTTCCTTCGTCAGACCTGAAAGAAATAAAAAATATTATGAACACAATGGATCGTTTGGTATATCAATTATACACATTAAACAGGCTATCTGCTGGTCAATCTATTGTAAATATACTGTAGTTTTCTGAAGAGATTTCCAAGTTAAGGCTCACTGCTCACTTCCCAGCAGTATGCTGTCCATTATTTTGTTTAAATTATTCCCATGTTCTGATATCTATATATTAAAACAGCACCCCTTAAACAGTTTTTAATTTATAATAATTTTTCCATGAAACCTCAGTGCTATGGAGATGTGAAGCAGTCTAAATGATAGCAACTTTGCATTGTGTGAAAATTATGAAAAGAAAATAAAACTGCTTGAAATATCACTATATTTTATATTTTCTGGAAAACTGGGATCCTAACCAGGTGGAAGTACTGCAGTGGTCATATTTCCTGGTGAATTCAGATACAGACTGCACAATAGCAGTGATATCAGCCTATCATATTCAGTATTATAGCCATTCATTACAGCTGTTTAGTAATACAGTAAACATGGCGAAGTTGGTCTGAATACACACAGGACAGTGGCACAGGAAGGGTGCACCTCAAACATAGGAATACATAGAGGCCTTGTTCTTAAAAAGGGGAGAATATACCACTCACCGTATTTCATTCTGATCTCATCGTGCCTCATCTTCATTTCTGCCTTCCTGCAGTCACACACACACAATCAACTGGTTAGAGTCTCAAGTGAAATCTTACTCTGTTACACAAACATTTTTTCTCTTATTGGATTGTTACAGTGTTTGTTCTGGATTATCAGTGCATGGATGGCCTCCCCTGTCGCAGTGGTGGTTAAATCGCCAGCAGCAATGCATCTCATATTTTGTGCTGTGTAATTTGGGGGACTGTAAATCTGTATGGTTACATGAAACAGATCCCTAAAAAAAACAGACTACCCCCCACTCTTCTTTGAGGGTTTCAAATGCAATCAGTGCTCTGCAGCCTAAAGATGCGCGTAGCTGTAGACTTCAGATGAAATCGATGTCGTTTTAACGATATGACTTCATATGAGCAGTGATCGCTGTGGAGATCACTGTTTCGGCATACCACCTGTGCAGAGTCCCTGAGGCGAGCCTTTTCATTTATTCCGATGCAACCCACTGTCCATGATTGGCTGATATAATGTGATGCTGCGGGACTAATTATGCAATTACCAGCATGCTTTGCACCGCAACACACCGACCACAGATAGCCGAAACCATGGATAAAAGCGAACCATCTGCAGACCCCATATATAACGTGATTTTCATGTATTTATGTATGGTAATTGATACATTATGCATAGTAAGACATTACCAACATTAAATCCATACAGTAATAATAAAGTACATTGTAAACTATACAACACAGTATGGTCTCGAAATAAAGGCATTCTGGTCCTAATTCTCAAGAGATGCAATGAAAAAAACATCATGTATCAAGGAATGATCGAGCAATGAAAATCACGCTTTTTATATTTCTCAATAGACGAAAGAACAATGAAAAAACACATTGTTACACACCTTACAATTTTTTTTCTAACCACAGTTACTGAAACTGCAAATATGTCGTGTAAATTGTTGGCTTCCCTGTCTGTCCTGCTGCTAGTATTAAACCAATAGAGCAATTTGACTCATGCACTCGGCGCAATACGTTTATCTGTGCTCTGCATGTGTGCCTGCTGCGTCAAAAACATCCTGCGCTCTGCGTTTGTGGTATCACACATAATGAACAGGGTGGGTGATGTCGTTCTAGGTATGCGACAGATTGTTCTCGCCGACATGTTCATTTTTGTTTTGTCTAGACATCGTTTGAATATACGCCCATATTCAAGATTTCCGTGAGAGTCGCCGGTTTTACCGGCAGCACATTCAACTCCAGAACAAAATGGCTGCCAGCTGGACATCGGCCAAGATAAACCTACTCAAGGTCAGAAAGTTTTATAATCCTCGTGTGTGAGGCCGGAGATCTCCGTGTTACCATGGCTACCAGAGGAGGCTCACCTCTCCTCGTGACGGGCCTTCCGCCTTTCCGCCTCCTGCTGCTCCTTCGGGTCCGGCTCCATTGTTCTGAAGGAACCCAAAAAGGCCCGAACATCAGCAGGAAAAGGTCTAGCTTTGGGGTCTTGTGTAGTACCCAGTGAGGTCTTGGTTACAGGATAATAATAATAATAGATACTTTATCGATCCCCGTGGGGTAATTGTCTTTACGCCTCCCTCAACTTGCTCTTTGTAGAGTAAACTGTCCGCGAAGGGCAGCCACCTGTCGCAGCACCCAGGGAGCTGGGGGTTAAGGGCCTTGCTCAAGGGCCTGCAGACGTGCCGAGGCTGGGTTTAAACCAGCGACCTTCTGATTACAGGCACAGCCCTCTGAACCGCATGCTGTCCCCCTAAATGTCATTGCATCAGCCATGAATCGAACCTGGGCCTCCTGCGCAGCAGGTGAGAACTCTACCGCTGATATCGGATATACGTATGATGAGTTCCTTCTATAATTCGTAATGGGGTTTAATAGAGAGTGTATCCAAGCTGACAATGAGAACCATACCTTGCATAGCAAACTTTGAATAAAGCTCTCTAATAAACGAAATGTGAAACAATAGCTGTGCTCCAAAAATACTGAAGGGAAAAAAAAATATCAAAAACACACCTGAACGCCTCTAGCCACGATCCCACATGATGGCAGGTTAGGGGGATACAGGTCCCGGTCCCTGTCCCTGCCCTTCTCGGGTCTGTCACGTTTAATACTCACCTGCTCTTCTTACACCGGCAGTAGCAGCAGCAGCAGCAGACGAATATGGCAATCAGGATGATTCCACCAAACACAGACAGAGTGATGATCAGCGCTTGGAAGTTGACTAAAATGAAAGAAAGCGAAAAACAGAAAAGCTTTCATACATACTTTCATACATTGATTAAAGTCACAAATTCACAACAGTGTGGGCGTTGCGCTCAAATTTTACACACACCCTAAGTGAAATCTATATTTATTTGGGGATTTCCCTGCAAAATTAGGTGTATGCTTTGACATACAGTACACTATTCGAAACACACTTTCAAAATGATTGATAGTAACACGGGAACAAAAAAAATAAATAATGTGAACCTCAGAATGGCTGCAGGAGATGGTGAGAACAGTCTCTGATAATAACTTATTATTTGCCAGAGAAAGAGAAACAGCTGAACTTCCTAGTGAGTTTCGTGTGTGACATTTCAGGGAAGAGCTAATCATTCTATTGCTCTGTCAGTCTGCACCCACCCCACATGTGAATCCGGCGAGCAGCACTTAAATACATTACCCCAGCAGCGCCCCCATCGGGCCTGTGCCAAGGGACACAGGCTAGAAGGTGGAAGGACACTCCTCACGGGGTAGACGACACATGTCATGGTTGTTCTGCACCAAAGGCACTACAACAAAACACACGCTCCGAACAATCAATAACCTCTGAATACATCGGCGTTTCTAGGCCGAACTTTCTTAATATCATGTAAATATTTACGGCTCAGAGGAACACAGCTTATTAGCTTACTGGTCCCTTATGAACGACAACAGAAATGGTCACATGACTATCCAGCGCCGTTGTCCTGGGAGACGCCTTAACTTCTGCTGTGGATAAGGAGCCATGAAGACGGCTGATGTTCCTCACTCACCGATACATTCCTCAGACAGTCCTCACAGGTCGAGTTGGACATTTCACAGGCTGACAACAAAAAGCGAGCAGTTAGGAGGTCGGCGATGTGGCCTTCTCTGATAACACTACATCTCTCCCGATCTATTATGCGGTTATACTATATACACCACATTCAAAAACATGACAAAAAAAGAGAGCAACTATACCCCGTGGAAATCTAATGTGCTCATGGATGTATCTATTAAAATCTGTGGGTTTTTTAAGCAGGTAACCGTTGTAATACATGCACATCAACATTAGAGGAACTAGGAACGTATGAAATGTTTGTTCTTGACATGGTCTCCTTTCCTACCATTGAAAAGAAACTGGGTAGATAGAGTTAAATAACTTGGGAATAAGCTTCTGTGAGATCAGGGAAGCTCCCAGGACTGCTAGTTGCCAAGGTCACGGTACATTTAATATACACATGGACATATGGGCTGCTACATAAAGCTCATTAACAAAAAAACATTAATCAATCCTATTTGAAAATAGTACCGCCTTAGCAGTATATTGTACAATCCTTATTTTCCGTCTTCCGTATATTCGATCAACACGCTTGGCTATGTTTATACACTATAAAAAGTGCTTTCAATTGTAATGTCACTACACAATGGGCTTTCAATAAAACCTATAGGTGTGGCGTTTAATAATTTCTTATTCGAAAACAATCACAAGGCATTGCAGGTTCTGATACGTTTTAGTTTGCCCTGATCAACTTTTTCTTTAAGGCAGAAAGCATTAGTTGTAACATCGGAGCACAACAGGAACTTGATTCAACTCCACCAGAAAAACGCTAACTGCAAAAACCACTAGCCGAGGTACTGTATAATGAAATTAAGAAAAACACTGGCGACGCCATACACGTATATCGCCAAAAAGGAAGAAAACAGTATCCGATTTGTTGAACTCGATAATCAAAGGGACAAACTGGAAGTTTCAATTATTTATTTCGGTCGTTTCGTGGATCGTGGAAAAAAAAAAAAAAAAAAAACAGAAAAAAGGAGGAAAATTACTCACATTTCGCTGATGTCTGTGAAATCACCATAGAGAAAACCATAATCGCAAATGGGACGAATATACGTAACTCCACCATGTTTATACAAACAGCCGGCTTTTTACAGTTCAGTTGGGGATCAGATGGCAGTACTTTCTGCAGTATCTTTGGGTGATTTTCCTTTGACGATAGTTTACAAGCGGTTATTGTATCTGGTCTCGTTTCCCTACTTCAGCTGAGCTGCGCCCAAACGGATGCAGCCTTTCTGCATTTTAACATGTGACCTCATGCAATATTGCATATGTAATATACTGAAAATGTGGGATAAAACGCGAGTGTTGCAAGCAAGGGCGTGTCAAGCAAAAGCAGGGAAAACAATCACGTCCCTCAGAGCAAACTAACTCGAGTTTGATGCTGCTCTCGGTCAGTTATCACGTACTTTTTGAAACGTTATAAAAATTCATAAAACGCAGAACTTATAAGGCATTCCAAATGCATGTGCATTATATGGAGTAATAGTAGTAACAGAAATATGTGAAAACTATACAATATGTATCATACAAGGATCATATAAATTAATCCCGGGATACACAAATTACAGTATTTGGCTTTGTAAGTGTGACGTTGCTAAAGGTCAGAGCTTAGTTTACACTTCAGCCGAGGGACCCTATGAGACGTGAGTTTGCAAAGAATAATTATCCAACAGATAAATAAATACACATTATATGTGAATATAAGTCTTATCATCGGGTGATACGTTTCATACGTCTCATCGCGGACGATATACGCGGCGACCCATCCGCGGCCTCCACATATAACGTGATTTTCGTGTGCTTACATGTGATAATTCATATATTACGCACAGTAAGACATTACCAACATTAAATTCTGTAATAATAAAGCACATTTTATAATGTTTTACAGGACAGTACTGTACTCTGGAATGAAAGGGATTCTGACGTTTTAGCCTTTTTCTCAAGTTACGATGGAGCAACGGAAAAATATGTAAAACGTTTAGACGGAGCAATGAAAATCATGCTTTTTATACTCCTCAAAGGACGTAGGAACAATAAAAAAAAAAAATTACACGTTTGACAACACGCCCCCAGCATGTTAAAGGATAGTCAGCTTTGGTCTCACTCTGACTGGAGTGAGATTTTGAATTTGAGACAAACCTGCAGACGCATTTACATGTATGTAACAGCCGTTTTATTAACCGCAGTAAAGTTGAATGCTTGCAGCTCTTCTACCCACCGGACCACCTGCTGCTCTGGCTCTCGGAATGACGTCAACCACTGCGGGGCTGCATGTTCGGTCCTGAGGTCCAAGCACACTAGTATCACCTGAAGCAGCTCGCCCCTGGTCGCACAGAAGCACCACTTGCACTTGTTGGACACCTGGCTGAAATGGCTACAGCACCCAGGGAGAAGTAACACATACAACTGTCTATGGCCAACTCCATCACCTCACCCAAAGTCTTGGGGTGGGCAAGCTGTACATACAGACAGATTTTGTCAGAAGTAAGGGCTTGGACAAACTGATCTCTGGCCAGTTTGCTCTGAATAGCGGGCGGCACAGCAGCATAAACACACCTTCAGCCAGGATGCAGAGGGAGTGACCTGCCTGCTTGGCCTGATGTTTAAACTCAATTCTCTAAAGTGCTTCTGCAAAGCCCCAAACGGAGTCCTGGAGTCACTCCTCTCGCCCAGGCTCAGATACAGCAAGCATGCTAACGCACCCTCGATCAGTGAGAGCCAGCTGTAAGGCTTCCATTGCCTCCGAACAGTGAACTGCAGAAGCTAAAATGTCAAATTGAGCCAGTTATGCCTCTCAGCTACCCTTGCCTTAATGCCCATCGATTCTAAGCACCGGGTGCTACCATCTTTGTTTACCTCCAGCTGGCACTTGGGCAGTGACATGACGCTGATGCCGATTTGTTTGAGGGTGTTCCTCAATACCAACAACGCAAGACTCATACTTGTGGTCTTGGCAGGAGTGGTCTTGGCAGGAGTGGTCTTGCTAACTTGCCTCCTAAGAAAAAACTTAGGGCGCAATGAATCATGGGATTGGTCCTGTATGGCGAGGATGCAACTGATATCTCCATGATATTTGTGGTGGGGCAAGAACGACATCTGGGGATTTTTTACCGTCCTCTATATTTCTGTTTTCAGTATAGGATCTGGTCTTCGGCAATGGAAGATGGCGTAAAACGGGTACACGTCATGCGAACGGCACAGAACGCCTCCTCCCCCGGCATGCCAATTACACAGTCCAGCGGCTCCTGCTTCACCTCCGTGCCTGTGTGTCTCCGTCCATCGTAAAGTTCACCGTGACCTCCGTCAGGGTTTTGCACTTGTGTTGGCTCGAAAAGCAGGCTTCTGACGCCAGTGTAAAGACCCGCAGTCAAGATAACCGCCAACACCAGAGGTTATGACACCGGATTCTTTATTTAACTGCATAAGTGCTGCTGTTAGGGCCACAAACCACACTACTCCAACTCAACTCACACCTTACCCATGCTACATCCTCTTTTTAAAACCTCCACTCGGGCCCCACCACAGTGCAACAGCAAACAACCCCATTCACCATTTACATTAAACCAAATGCCCAATGACAGTACCACATCTGGTGAGACGGAAAAGAGGATGTGTTTGGGGGATCAAGATAATTAATGAGTTTTCACATTCACTGACCAATCAGGTAGCACTTCTCATGAATATTAATGAGTTTTCCTTAACCACCCTGTAAAACGGAAAATTCACATCCAGGGAAACCCAGGCGTATGCTAACCTTACAGTTAACGCTCATGTTACAATCTACAGACAATTGACACAATATACATGCATAAAAGTCTTTTTCAACAAAAGTCACAAAACTAAAGCTAAAGTTTGTTAACTTTCAAGCAAATGACGCGATTCACTGTTCATATGAAAACAATAAAGTGTCAAAGTGACAATGGTTAAGTTGACGTCATTGGTGAGCAGCGTGATACATAGAGCCTTGCAAACACTGTGTGATGATACTGAGTCACAGGCTTATATAAAAATTGGTGCATTTTCCTTTGCTCGGTACGCCACTGTAACTCGCAACACTGGCTCAAGTGGGTTGCAGCGCTAAACCCCGACAAACCACAGATTCCTGAAAAACCGCCCAGACGCCTGGACAGGAGCCCAAAAGGAGGACGTGTCCGAGGAAACCTGGATGTATGGTAACCCTACTCAGCAATAAGCATTGAACATCAACCACAAACTTAACTCAAGTTGTTACAATATATAGGCCCACAACAATCCATCCATCTATCTATATTCCACATCTGGGTACACCTTCCTATACATTAGTGTCCCCCCCAATCCACAGTTTCAGTAACTGTGGTTTCAGTTAGCCACGGTTACTCACGGTCCAAAAAAAATAGTAAAATGTCTAACAGTATGTTTTTTCACTGTTCTTTCATCCCTAGATACATGATATTTTTCCATTACATCTCTTGAGAATTAGGCTAAAACACTAGAATCTCTGTCATTCCAAAGAGAATACAATACTGTATAGTACTATATAATAGTGTACAATGTACTTGATTATTACTGTGTTTAATGTTGGTGATGCTTTGAGTAATTACCATATATAAGTACAGGAACATCATGGCACATACAGGGTGCGTGGGTGGTTTGCTATTATCTGCAATTTCAGCTGTCTGCGGAAGGTCCTGGAACGTGTCACCCGTGGAGAGAGGAGGATACCGTACTGGGTTGCAGAGAATCTCGAGCTTTTCTCAGCAATCACGAACTCTGAATGGGATTCCAGGCCATCTTAGGTCCACACACTCTCTCACACAATATGAGCACAGGTGACAGCAAGGTGATTAGATCCAATAATTTATTAAAGCATTTTGTAAAGCCAGTTACAAAAAAATTACGTACTCTCTCGCTCTCTTTTTTTAACAAGCACATTATTTGTGATAATAACAATAATAAATGCATACATTCCAGTCCAGGCGTGGCTGCCAGCAGCTGCCTGACGCCCGTAGTGTAACAGCAGTAAGACGCAGGACTGCAGGTGCTGTGCGTCAGGTCCGGGCACCTTTCTCTGGATCCTCAGGCAATGGCACTACGAGCCACAAGGGGGTGCTCCCGATCCCACTAAAATCTCCATCTTCACTGTGAGGGTGGATGCTCTGCCCATTTTATCCCCCCCCGCCCCCATTTCCTTCTTTATACAATTCACTTTAGATATAGAATAAATATCCATCCCCGTCATTACATCCAAATAATCTTCCCTAAACCACCAGACACTCTAAAACACATTTTAAACATCCTCATTATGTCCATTATGTCTGTTTGATTTATAACAACACATTTTCCCCCATTTTTTTTCCAATTCCCAAACAAAACTTGCATCACACTAACAGAACAATTTAAACTTCTTAACAGGAAAGCATACGCTACTCATCAGATGGCAGATATTTAAATGTTTTATAAACATATTTGTTTTTTTTTTTGTTGTTTTTTTAAAAAATATGTATCGTGAATTATGCAATGCAACAATACTGTATGATTATAATGTCTTTACTCAAATTTGTTCAACGTGGCAAAGGTTGACTGCCACTTTGCCAGCGTGGAATAGCCCAGGAAGAGTGAAGAGAGGAGGGACAACTGTTCCTACTGCATGGTCACTGTAGATTAGTTGTCAGACAAGATGTGCTTTTTTCCATGGGTGTAGGTTTGGTTTCAGCATTGATAGGGACCAAATCAGGCCCGAACCCCCCTGTCCCAACAAAAACACACAGTATGCCCACAATATCGGTAGGGACAAGTCTGGGGCCTTGCTTGTCATGGTTGTGTGTTCTGTGCTCACTAAAGCAGTAACAAGCCCATGGAGGGAATGTCTCTTACGGGAGATAAACAGTACGACTGTTTAAGGCATCGAAATTTCAGGGACGCTGACTCCCGCTTTTCACATACAGGTTATCGGGCTTCTCCACCACGCACATCCCGCTTATAAACAAGCTCGTTGTATTTGTAACAGCTGAACTCGCACCATTTTTTCCGTATGACATTGACGTACAATTATATCCTTGTAGAAGTAACAGTCTAAAAACACCACGTTCTTCACACGACACAAGCAGGTACAGCTGAACCTATTTGATCTGTTCTGTGGAAATTGTACTTAAGTCAACATTAACGAAACAGCCACACGCTGCTCTGAACCCGAAACACGTATGGAGGCTCAGCAGTGGTGATGCATATCTTGACACAAGTGGACGTGAGCTCCTGATACCAGAACCCTGGAAGGACATGTGATCATGCAGCACGGGAAGGGGAGGGCCGTCCCTGGGAACCGAAGGCCGTTGGGTCACAGTCAGGGCTCAGTCCGTACAACTGTAAACATGACTGTGCTTCCAAGACTGGCTGGCAAGTGAGGCATCTTGATTAATGTGCAGGTGACCAGGAGGAGCAGATGGCTTCAGTATCTCATCGTAGAGTTTTGGCAGTAGTTAGGTAATGAGTGTACTAGTTAAGCTTTTGTGCTCCGTTTGTTTGAAATGTCAGTTTGCTCACTTTGAAAAACAGCAACAGCGATCTGTATGAGGGACAGTGCTAACTGCCTGCCGCAGTCTGTGCGCTGTGGCACGGCTAACACAGCTAGCACGGCTAACACAGTTAGCACGGCTAACACGGCTAGCATGGCTAACACGGCTAGCACGGCTAACACGGCTCCCCCCACAGGGTTTTGCTCACAGTAGACGAAATGGCTCTGTATTTGGACCAGCATCCCCATCAGTTTACACAGGTCAGCACCCTGGACCCACCAGCCGCTGGTACATGGGTTCTCACGCCGCGAGGACACCGGACGCCGATTGGGCCTGACGGATCACCTGATCCAGGTGCTGCCGCAGCTCGTCACGGACCTGACGCTGCAGCGCTTTTTCACGATCATGTTGATGTAGGCCTTCATTATCTTGGTGATTTCTCCGACCTGCCGCGGCCCAAAAGAAGAGTGTCACCGAAAAAACAAAGTTAGGCCTCCGTCCCTATGCCTGACACGCCGTTTGCGGCATAGCTTGTCTCTGCCGCGGGTCCGGCAGCACGGGGGTCTAAGATCAGGAATGGGAACGTGACACCCGGTCCTCACCTGTGGCGTGTCGAAGAACATCTCCCTCTCCTCCACAGTGATCTTGTAAGTGCTGGGCTGCGGGGCCCCGAAGAACACTATGTGCTCGTACTGGAACGTCTCCAGGGGCTTGGGCTCCCCCCGCTTGTAAACGGACACGTTCTCCGCACTCACGCCCAGCCACAGGTCGTGGGGGAATCCTCCTTCTTTACACTGGGGGAATTTCACACAAGAGCAGGTACTGAACAGGGCTGGGGAAGCTACTTGTAAACGGTGGCTTTTTAAGCTACACGCTAATTATGATTAAATTAGCTAAGACACAGCCAAGCTACTGTTTTAATATAGTAGTTGGCTACACTACAAGCTACAGAGAAAAAGTAGTTAACTACATCGAAGCGTGATCATCGGGTAATGCTTGATATTTGTGCTGTAGGACACTCTTAGAGCAAATTAATTTTAAAAATATGAAACATGATGTTAAAGGTTGAAATGAAAATCTATATTTTTTTACAATGTAATGTCAGATCACAATAAGGCTTCAAAGAAAAAATTTCTGTGCTTGGTGTAAACTTACTTTACTTTAAGTACTTGACAACTGGCCTTAATTTTATATGCAAAAATTATCATAGGTATAGTATACATCTTCAAGTCATAATAATAATTGATATTTTATTGATCCCCACGGGGAAATTCTCTTTTTATGCTTCCCTCAACTTGCTCTTTATTGAGTAAGTCGTCTGCGAGGGGCAGCCACCCATAGCTGTGCCCAGGAGGTTAAGGGCCTTGCTCAAGGAACCAAAGACATGCTGAGACTGTAGTTGAACCAGCAACCTTCTGATTACAGGCACACAGGTTTAACCCACTGAGCCACAGGCTATGTTCAGTGTTTTTTAACCTTTTTATCATAATTTTCTGAGCTCGTTATGGTTGGAACCTTTTTATCACTATTTCCTTAGATCATTATTGTTACACAAACGGATACGAATGAATACTGTTCTGTGAGCGCTGCGAACAGTATCCTGAGCACGAGATGAACGAATCGGTGTCACACGGGGACACGCGCGCTGCCCGCAGTCGGGACGGAAGCTGTCATACGCTCACGCAGGGCATCTCGCGCACGACCAGACGTGGCGCGAGCGGCGGCACATATCTGCAGCCTCGAATCGGTCGTGAAGTCAAGCAGCCATAAGTCGCAAGCTATTACGTTTTAATAGTAGCTGCGCTACCGATAAGCTACTGAAAGTAGTAGCTAAGTTAGTAGCGTGGCTAATTTTACTTAGCTACTCCCCATCACTGTACTCCATGCCGCAGGGGCGGCGCTCACCTCCACGTCGAAGAGCGTGGAGCCGTAGCCGGGCCACTCCTTGACGATGGCCATGTACTTCAGCATGGCCTGGTGCTGGGGGAGGCCCTCCAGGCGCCCCCACTTCTCCATGATGCTGGCGCGCGTGGCCGACGTCTCCTCGCGCACCCACATCTCCAGCATCTGCTCGTCCTCCATGCGCTGTTTACGCAGCGAGCCCGTCTTGAAGCTGCGTCGCAGGGTACCATCCAGGAAGCTGGTGCGCCTCCGCTCCAGTGTGTGGCTGCCCGCCCCTGCCACGCCGGGCGCCCCCGCCCCCG
>JAODLC010000109.1:862323-878711 GCA_026781145.1 Hippopotamyrus pictus
CCTCACACCTGGGTTTGAACAGCTGCCCTACAGGTTATCCCAAAGATCTGCACACACACCGGCCCTTTGCGGATAAGGGCTCCCTGCCCCTGTTTCCGGGCCCCTATTCCCCGCTCCTGCTCCCTACCCCTGTTTCCGGGCCCCTGCTCCCCACCCTCTGAAGTGACCCTGAGGCCTAGTGACCCCACAGGAGCTCCACCTCCCCCCCTCCCCAGCAGTGGGCGAGCGCAGGGATCGCTTACAGGTGCTCTCCTATCACCGACGTGGGAACAATGCTCGGGAAACCAATGCCTGTGTGTGTGTCAGTGACTCACCACCATTAACGGGTTCGAGGGACCATCCACATAACAGAGCAGTGACTCGGCCCTGTCTGTGGCCGCACACCCACCCCTGCTGTCTGCAGCTGCCCTCCGGTTGCTGTCCCCCGTTCCTCATTCCGGCCGATGTGACCAGGTCGTATCAAATCTCCCCTCCTACTCTGTCTGGACGTCTGCCGAGCTAAAATTTCATTCTGAGCTCTGTCTGCGACTCTCCACTGAGGGCCTTGCTGCACCGGTAGGATGGAGGGTCACGCTTCCAGTCCTTCAGGACGAGCACAACGCAGCATGCTAGGCTCAGCCATTAAAGAAAAGGCAACATCATCTGTATCTTTTGTTATTACGATTTGGTGCTAAATAATGTTTAGGTGCAAATAATGCTGATTCCTGGTGTCCATACACAGCATTTCTCCAGAACGTTCTGTCTTCAGGTTTCCTGATGGCTTCTTCATTGCGATCGAGTCCATCCACCTTGTTGTGGCCAACTGGGTTGTCTCATAATATGCCCACAATAATACAGCTTCAACCGTGTCATTTGTGATAATGTAATAAAAGTTTTAGATATTTATAGACTAATACACTGAGATTAACAGGTACTGAGTGGAAGACCAGAATACAGTTAAACACACTTACCTCTCCAGCGTAGTGCTTGATGCCAAACTGGTGATCCGTCACCCTGGGCTTGACATAGTAGGGGTTAGTCTGAAAGGACATCGAAAAGCCTGCCTCACACAGAAGAACATACAGACTGCCGCCATTTTGTACTGGGATGTTCAGAGGCACACTGCAGTGCGGCCTCCCTGCTGACAGAACTGCAGGCTAGGTCATGGCCTGTTAACATCACGCACCTCAGGTATCAGCCCGGCCCTTTATATCTGACGTATCTCCTGTACCCCCCACCTTTGCAATCATGGTACAATTTGCAAAAAAGGGGAGGTGGTAACTGACTGAACCCGAACACTCACACTAATAGGCATAAAAGGACCATGCTAACAGTCACTCTAAAGTTCACACTAAGACTCATGGTAAGACTCTAAAGGTCACGCTAATGCACAAGCTAAAGGTCATGTTAATAGTCATTCTATGGCTCATTCTAAGGTTCACATTAATGAGGCTCACACGCTTGTGGCGTGTTCATGATGTGTGTGTCCTGATTGTGGCATGTTCATGACATGTGTGTCCTGATTGTGGCATGTTCATGATGTGTGTGTCCTGATTGTGGCGTGTTCATGATGTGTGTGTCCTGCTTTGTGGCATGTTTATGATGTGTGTGTCTTGCTTTGTGGCATGTTCATTACGTGTGTGTCCTGATTGTGGCGTGTTCATGATGTGTGTGTCCTGATTGTGGCATGTTCATGATGTGTGTGTCCTGATTGTGGCGTGTTTATGATGTGTGTGTCCTGCTTTGTGGCATGTACATGACATGTGTGTCCTGATTGTGGCGTGTTCATGATGTGTGTGTCCTGATTGTGGCGTGTCCATGATGTTTGTGTCCTGCTCTGTGGCGTGTCCATGATGTGTGTGTCCTGATTGTGGCGTGTTCATGATGTGTGTGTCCTGATTGTGGCGTGTTTATGATGTGTGTGTCCTGCTTTGTGGCATGTTCATAACGTGTGTGTCCTGATTGTGGCATGTTCATGACATGTGTGTCCTGATTGTGGCATGTTCATGACATGTGTGTCCTGATTGTGGCGTGTTCATGATGTGTGTGTCCTGATTGTGGCGTGTCCATGATGTGTGTGTCCTGATTGTGGCGTGTCCATGATGTGCGTGTCCTGATTGCAGGATGTTCATGATGTGCGTGTCCTGATTGCAGGATGTTCATGGTGTGTGTGTCCTGCTTCGGGATTTCGCTCCCCGCACTGTGTGCTGCGTTCGCTCAGACTTACAGCGTGCCGGCTGTGCAACTTCTCCAACAGCGTGTAGTCGGTTCCTTTGGGGAAGCGACTCTCCTCATTGATCAGAGCCAGCATGCCCAGTTTCTGAAGGCCAAAGCAGAGAGACAGGAGCCTGGATCACCACCAGCCACATAAACAGAGCAGAGCGACATGCAGGTCAGCCAAGGTCGCCTGTCACTCATCTGATCTCTTATGAATTCCAGTCTTCTTCTCCATGTTAGCACTCTGGTTGGTGCTACAGTCAGAGCTGGTTATAGATGCCCAGATTATTACCTTCTCTATGAGGTCCAGACACTCCGCATTGTCCATCCAGTCTATGGCATCCCAATGGATCCCCTCCCTGTTTTGGGGACGTATGAGAGACCTTTGCTTAGATGAGGTGACGCGCACATATCCACAAGACGCACACGCCAACACACACTGCACATTACGCACTACACGCAAGAGCGCAATTACACACGCAACCACATACAGGGTCATGCCCAAAACATTATCACCGCACGCACTCGCACGCACCCGCACCCACGGCGCCCCCGCTGCCAACACACACATGCACAGACGCACAGACAATGGGGAAGCTTCACAAGGCCGGCCTTGTTTCTCAATTCATGTGACTAAATGAGCCGTGACCAGCCTGCTAGGGGTTCAAGCAAGCAGACTCAAAAGACAAAAAAACAACTGTCTGGAAAAGGAATGTGCCATTCACGCTGAGGCTCCATGCTCCGGGGCAAACCCCCGGGGAGGGGGGGGCTCCCATCTCCTCACCCCCCAGTGCATTAGAGCCCTGGGGGTCATGCCCTGACCCGTGCGGACACATCGCAGGAACGTCTCAGTCCAGACCATCACTTATCTAGTCCTTCAGTGGACGTCAGAAAATGTCACAGCGCGAACAGTACAAAACAGCAGGCTTTTCGTTTTCTTGGTCAATACAAGGAAACTCCAGTCACATCAAAAATGCAGGTCTAACCGATGTAAAAACAGGAAGTAAAATTCACTCCTGATATGGTGGCCGTGGGCCTACCTGTTGTATTCCAGCTGCTCCAAGGAGAAGATGTGCTTGTTGAAGTACTCCTGCAGCTTCTCATTGGCATAGTTGATGTTGAATTGCTCAAAGCGGTTCACCTACAACGGGAGAACAGATTCGGGACCTTACAGCTGCGGGTTTACTATACTCTACAGGGCTCACAGAAAATCTTGAGGGGCTTGCTTAATTCTGTAAAAATGTTGCATATTTATTGCTTTCATAATAAAACTCCACTGACAAGCAATGTTTAACATATCTGCACATATATTCCGCACAGACATTTTCTTTTTATTGTCGTAATTTTTTTGACTGACTCATTCAGTTGCGTTCTTGCCATTTTGCCATTAATTGCAGTTGTAGTCACTGGCTCCCAAAGGGATACTAAACACAAATGTTATTATGAAGGCGTTACTAATTAAAATGCAGCCAAGTTAATGCTTGTTCATTAACTTTTTAACTTAGAACAGCTCTTTAAGAACTATTACCTGGACATTGATGCATTAGTACTTTAAGTAATTTTACTTAAAACTACTGATTGTTTCTGTATATTTTTTTAAACAAATAAAGTAATGATTTTGTTATAAAACCAATATATTGGCAATATTTTTATTGAGTTAAACCAATGTCCCAAGACTGCTTATGAGCATCGTAAATCTGAAAATCTTTACATTCTCTGCTGTCTCAGTAGATGGCTTCCCAGAAGACCACCAAAACAAATCACTTTAAACTTATTTCAGAGCTCATCAGCTGTAATATCCTCTCAGTTCAGAACTTTGTTCCCAAATGAAGATCCACACCTTGAAGTTCTCAAAGCCAAAGATGTCCAGGATTCCAATGGACTTGAAGTTGTCCTTCCCCCTGATCTTCTGATTGATCTTCATGATGATCCAGGAGAAGCATTGGGAGTATAGCGCCATGGCGACAGAGTCGCGCGAGTCCACAGCCTGCCAATCACAAGAGTGCGGCTGGAATTAGCCAGATAAACCAGGTGTGTGCTTGTACCATGCCCCCCCCCTCGCTGCACCCTCTGATGTTTACTTAGTGTACGGTATCATTGTCCCACCCGCCCGTCGCTCTGGGTGCTGTAAGACTCCGCCGCTATGAGAGGGATATTTTAGAACAGGAGGAGAAGCTGGGAGATGCAATGAGCAGGCGTCAACCTTCAGCGCCTTGTCAAGGACGACGGCCTGATTGTACTTTGCAAAGATAAAATACAGATTAGTCAAAAATGCATTTATGGCGACAGGAAATGGCCGTCGGACTCGAGAGATTCAAGCCATTGTTACTGGGAAGGAGGAAGTAGAATAAAGCTGCAGAGTCATTCAGACATTGTGTGCCTGGGTTTGCGTGACCTCAGCAGCCTGAGGAGAGGCTGGGGGATGCCTGTCAGAGCGGCCTGGGGCCGCTTTACGAGGGAGTCCGACTGGAATAATGCCCTCTGTTAAGGGGGAGCTGGTCAGAGAGGGTGCTGTTATTACTGTACCATGAAGAGACTAGTGTGTGTGTGTGTGTGTATGGGTTTGTGTGTCTGTGGGGGGGAGTGTATTTACCACATTGTGGCAACCAAATGTAATGTTACTTTCTAGCTTGTGGGGACATTTTTCAGGTCTCCACAATATAAATCTCAATTTTAGAAAAATCTGCGGCATGTTTAGTTTTTTGATTGCAAAAGTCTTGTATTTAGTTTGGTTACTTACTGTATGGTTAAGATTGTCATTGTTGGGATTATGGTTTTTCAGGAAATGAATGGATGGTGGACACGACGATATGAATTAAAATGTGCGTGTGCGTGTGTGTGTGTATGTGTGTGCGAGTGTGTGTGTGTGCGTGTGTGTGCGTGTGCGAGTGTATGCGTGTGTGTGTGTGTGTGCGAGTGTGTGTGTGCGTGTGTGTAATGCAAACGTTCTTGGGGTGAGTTCTGCGCACCTCCAGTAATTTACACAATGAAGGGGCAGAACATCAAAATCCTGTAGGTAGATGATTTAGTGTCAGCATGACACCAAATCTTTTCACGCTGCCCTTGTGAATGAGACAAAGGTAAAACAGAGGACGATGATTCACCCCAGGAAATTTGCCGCGAATAGACTGTTAGGTTTTATAAAAACAGAACAAGATCGCCGTCTGTCTGATTTTCAGTGTTAGACTCCCTCTAGTGGTGAACAGTGACCATTCTTTGCAGTTTCCTCATAGGTCACCATTACTGCTGTAATTCATTACCCCAGAAAGACGGGATAACAGAAAATGGAATCAGTGCATAGTCATGCACGGAAATATCAGGTACTCTGTTTTCTGTTCTGTTTGGCATAAGAAAATGGGAAGAAAAAGCATTTGGGGAACGCCAAGGTCGGAGCATATGAGGCTCTGCTGGGACTTGAGAAGCTGTCGATGTGGCCTGTACCTGCTCTATGGTCAGGGGCGAGCAGATCTCCTCCCCACGCAGGATTATGGAGCGTTGGGTCAGGACCTCCGACAGCTGGAAAGAGTCCAGACCCAGCAGGTCACTCACGATGTCGATCACTGGGGACAGATGGAAATGCGAGGCATTGGAACGCTTGCTGTAGAGTCAAATACACTGCAAAATATACAGTACATCTGTAGAAATGAGTAGTGATGGCCAAACAAAGATTCATGAACCATTTGCTGTATTTGTTCACCCCACTAGGTGGCGCCCTTGGTTTGCTTTGGGGGCATATCTTAAGCCCTTCTTTGAACAGAGAGCACCAACCATCGGGGTCGGAAAATACAGAAAACAGTTCATGAGGCTTCATTCGGCCATCATTAGAAATGACTGTAAAATGAGATGGACATGGTCTGAGTGCCAAGATCTCTGGACATCTGGACGTCCCTGAGTAAGAGTTTTTGGGTCAGTGAAGGACCAGCAGCCCCCTTACCTCCCATGGTCGTGATCTGAGCCCCTCCCGCTGTCATGAACTCTATGTTTCCCATCTGCAGCACGGCCGACAGCAGTTTGAAGACATCCCTTATCTCCTCCTCCGTGAACTCCATAACCTTCAAGGCCTCCTACAGCGGCACAGTGAGGGACCACATGGCCCAGACACATCTTCACGTTAGCTTCATCTCTGTTATTTCGTATATCAACTACTGACTATCATCCGCTACCGACACTAGTGATAGACAAGATGACACCTCAAGACCCATCAGCTGTATTTTCTGACCCTACTAGATGGTGCTCTTAGTCTGCTTGCTTTGGGGCATGCTTCGTCCCCTTTTCTAAGCAGAGAGCTTCATGTAGTGGGGTCAAAAATACGACTCATGAATGATTCATGAAGCGACATTTCGTCCATCATTAAGCGATGCCCTCTGGTGGAGGAACACAGTGGTGCACGGCACATAGAAAAAAGTGATGTGTCTTCCTTGGTCCTTTCTACAAACAATGGGAGAAAGGAGCCACAGGGGGCGTGAATATATGACCCTTGCATAGAGAGCACAGGCCACAGATGGGCACCATGTTGGCTCCTGAGTGCCACCCTCACCATGACGCTGTCGAACAGCTGCTTGTCGTCCAGGCTCTTGTCCTTCAGGCATCCCGCCTGGCTTAGGTAGTAATAGCACTCAGGGTCCTCCAGGAAGTACAGCTCTGGTAGAGGGAAACACACCAGTAGAGCCGTGGGTCACCGTAGGGTTTGGTTAACAGAGGGGCAGTATGTTGGCTTGGGGGAGTTTTACTTACACGAAAATGTTCCGAGGGCAGAATGCAAAATGATTGGTTCAGAGAGATAACAAATCAGATTGTAGAGAAGGTGGGTCCAAGCAACTAGAGGAGGTGGGACCAAGATATCTGATTGGTTACATCTGATTGATTATCTCTCTGAACCAATCATTTTCTTTTCTGCCCTCAGAGCATTATTGTGTAAGCAAGACTCCCATGAGTAATACATTGCCACCCTCTCCACATTTATACCTGCTTCCTGGCAGCCTCAACAGCATCTGTCATCATCAGAATGCCAGAAGGAAGGTATGGTGTCCTCTGGATGGAGAAGACACAGATGCTAGGCACCTGTGCTTCTGGCTTAAACTCTACAGGCTGTGTGCTCACTGTAATTACTCTGCATTCCCATGCACATATATAACTATTCCAGGACCATTCGTTTATTCATTATTGATTTATTTGTTTCATTGTTCCAATACACTTGCTACAAATGGCCAATAAAACATCTTAGCTTGAATCTTTGAATGAATGATGAAAGAATTTTGTCTGTACGCACTCATATGATTCACATTCATTTGACGGCTAGATGGTTTATTATTCAGTATGTGGCAAACATTCTGACAACATTCTGAAAGGACTTGAACCCTGTGAACAATCCGATTAATTAAAAATATATTCCAGCAGGGGGCACTGTGCCTATCACTCACCCCTCTGATTCTTGTTAGTGCCGGCAAGCAGGGCATAGAAGATGTGATAGTTCCTCTCCCCAGGGTTCTGCCGCACCACGCGGTTCTACGATTTACATCAAACGGTTACCAGAACAACACAGAGCCTGGCCAACCTAGAACCTGCTGGTCTACTGGTGTGTGTGTGTGTGTGTGTGTGTGTGTGTGTGTGTGCTGGACCAGCAGCATGTCATAGCTCTTTGTACGCTGGGCCATTTTCAGCACAGTCATTTTCAACATCACAGGAGCGATGGGACGAACTCAGGGTGGATGACTTAAAGAAGCAATCTGGGGCGGGGGGGTGGGGCAGACAAGGTTACCTTTTCAAGCAAATCTGTAAGAAGAAGTCAAGGAAACACTAGAAAAGGTGAAGGTCACAGAAAGCCACCCTACATCTTAGAGCACCGCCTGGCCTGGTACCGGGGCGGTGCTGGTGATGCGGGAGTCCCAAGGAGGATCGGGGGCTATGCTGACATCCACGGAGGGACCAGCGCTTCCAACGCAGACAGGCCCATGCAAAGGGGCTCCTTAGGATACAGTCCACGATGCTGCCGCCCTGGATGTTCCCGCTCTGCCCAAAGTGCAGCTGTATGAACTTGCCGAAGCGGCTGGAGTTATTGTTGTAGACGGTCTTGGCGTTGCCGAAGGCCTCCATGATGGGGCTGCGGGTAAACATGAGGCACATGGTAACCAGGGAGATTGTGTGTGTGTGTGTGTGTGTGTGTGTGAGTGTGTGTGTGTGTGTGTGTGTGTGTGTGTGTGTGTGTGCAGACGCCCACCTGCTCTGCACGATGGCCTCTTCCACGCGGGTTGACCTCTCGGAGTCTGGCGTCCCGGTCGATTTCTGGCTCATGACGGACAGGAACTGCAGGATGAGTTTGGTGCTCTCGGTCTTGCCAGCGCCGCTCTCTCCACTGGGGGGGGTACAGGGGGGAAGGACGACACCCCCACACCGGTGTCAAGCATTCAAAACACACTCCCAGCACTGACGCTACACTGGTTTACTACTTTTTTGCATAGATGATACTTTTCCAAAAGCACCTTAACTTGTCTCACATACAGTTGAATATTGTTATAAAAGCAATATTATTATAGCGTTAACAATGTTATTATTATAATGTTAACAATGTTACATCAGCAGAAGCCTCCAGAGTCTTGCAACATTTCGAACAATTCCATGTCCTTCACCAACACCCTACCAGCTGCTCTCACAGACCTTCTCACTCCTCCAGCTCCGGACCAAAGGCACCCTGGGCAGTTTTATTACTCATTTATCATTTGGGACATATTAAATAGTAGCAAGTTTACTCTTGGAGGGAAGCTGGTTTGGCCGGCTGCCCAGGCACCGGGGCATCTTGTCCAATCGAACACTCGCCAGGTGTCTGTCAGCATGACAGACAGGGGCGGGCACCCACACCCAAGGACCGTCCCTCAAACGTCCTTCAGACTGAGACAGCGCTGATGGAAGCCGCAGTGAGGTGGACAGGTAGGCCTGCTAGGTTCACATGGGTATGAGCTGGGAATATGGATCCAGCACCCCACCTGGCAAAACTTCACATTATTAATTGCCTTTGTGGCTCTCTCTCTCTCTCTCTCTCTCTCTTCTTTTTCTCTTTTTTCTTTATAGGTGTGGTTATTCCACAGAAGCCATATAAGACGCCACAACAGTCCCCTCCTCAGAGGGGACATCAAGACCTCCAGCTTTGCGATCCCAGCAATCTTCCTGTATTTAAAACACATGGACAAAATACGTCAGTCAAAAGAACCTGGAAGACCTGATGCCATGCGGTTCAATGAGCTCCACCTCCATCATCAACCTTCACATGCAACAGACCCTCTGTGGCAGGGCTCTACAAATCTGGACCTTGATTCCAAATCCAGGCCTTATGATTACTGATTCTGATTGGCCACCGAGGCTTCACACCTGGGCCACAGGTAAAGGAAGGCTGTGCTCGGACCTTGAGGGCTGTGAATTTGAATAGCTCTGCTCTATGGACATGGGACGTCCATAAAAGGTGTGTGGCCGTCTAGCGGCCCGCTCACCTGATGAGCACACATTGGCTGTCGTGCCTCTTCCACAAGCAGCGGTAGCACTCATTGGCCACGGCGAAGATGTGAGGCGGGAGCTCCCCCAAGTGGTGGCGGCTGTAAAGGTCCACGGCGGCTGGGTCATACAGCCCGCTGATCTGCTTGTAGGGGTTCACTGCTGCCAGGATGGAGCCGATGTTGGTCTGGTGTCGGGGCAGGAATAGGAGACAGTTTGTTTCATTTTTATGACTGTGACCTCAAGGATGTCAAGTGACAGACCAGGACCAGTTCTTGGACCCATGAAAAAGTAAAATTAAAAGCTTTTGAATTCCTGAATTCATTGTTTTGTTGAAAAGGTAAAAATGCTGCTTTAATGGAAAATTGAGGAAATACTGTCTCTAAAGGTATAACAGACTGGCACAAAGAACCGACAGTCTTAACTAGCAAACCTGCACGTGCATGTGGTTTGTAAACATGACTCATACATATATTATCTACATTAACCAATCAGAGACTCTACAGTACATGCACGCACATCAATCAGACCATATTTAAAATGATCACCACCAACTGATAGCACATCATTTTTTTTACCCCTTTCTGTCACTTTGAATACTTCATTTATTAATTATTTTCCCTGTGCAACATCTCTGTTGCCTCTCACTCATCTCCTAGACAGTGGGCTGGTTTATGTTTCTGGGGATTGTGTTATACGATCACATGACTGAGAAGAAACCTGATCCGA
The DNA here is from genome assembly GCA_026781145.1 of Hippopotamyrus pictus. NCBI lineage: Eukaryota > Metazoa > Chordata > Actinopteri > Osteoglossiformes > Mormyridae > Hippopotamyrus > Hippopotamyrus pictus. Next base: position 872,731 of record JAODLC010000109.1, read on the forward strand.
TAATGTCTGGAGGAGCGTATAGATTCCAAGCAAAATGAGTGGTACTTCTGTCAGTCTGTGTTCGCAAACGCTTTCACACAGAGCTCCTAGCTACTGCAGTCCTCTGGGATGGACCAAACACTGTAGTTTTACATTTAGCCACAGGAGGGCAGTAGAGCCACTATGTAGCTGCATGTTGAACTCTGCCCAGTGTTCGGCTGCAACTGATACATTCATTTGAATCTCCAGTAACCACTAATGTGTAGCTCAGATGTTTTACCATGGAATGAAATTAGCTGGGATTGTGGTTCATTACGCAGAAAGAGCAGCACCTATTCAGCAGCGGCTCCTGCAGTAAAGACCAATCAACGATGCAGGTGTAATGTGATTTAAAGACATTCACAGCCAGTGTGGGGGCTGATGTCAGAATGTATTACACTGAGACACCCTGAAAGGCAGAGTCACAGTTTATAGCCCCACCCCAATGACACGACACACGGCTCAATCTGGGTGTGGGCATCCATGTGGAAATAACAACAGGATAGCAGCCTGTTAGCGGTTAGCGATGTCACGCACATGTAATGCACAAGCTTTCAGAGTGAACAATGCCTGTATCATGAATATGCACGTTATTCATTCTAGAACCTTCTTTCAAGCGCTTAAATGCCCACTAACGGGAGAGCTTCACTGTTAACATAGAAGTGGAAGGCGCACATAAAGAGCTTACCGGTAGGTTGCTATAGAAGGTTCCAGAAGACTACTGGTATTGTTGTAGCTGATCTCTGCTGATCCAAGCGTGTATTCGTGCGCATAAATATATTTGAGGGGGTGTTAAACTCCACACATGCTGAGGTGGAACTGAGTCAGTAACCCCCCATCGAGCAGCATTCGGATTAAAGTTTGGGGGCCAGTTTTAGGCTCTCGCTCGCCCACAGAGGCGGCACCCCCCCCCCGCATTCATTCAGGACACACCCTCTACCGTCAGGGACTGTACATATGGAGTTTGTGTGGAATATTTCCTACAACTGACTCCTAAATACCCTCCCCAGGAATATAACCAGATTATTGCTGCTGGATGAGGTGTTCCTGTGACCAGCAGGGGAGCCCGAAGCCCCGGTGCAGTGACGGGGACATTGTGCAGTATAAATAGCACATCCTTTGACTCTCTGAGGTCATAAAAGATCCTTGGGCATCCTTTGAAAGAGTAGGGGTGGTACCCCGTTGCCCCGGGTAAAGCTGCCCACTGTGGCCCTATCAGATCTGGCCTCCTAATCATCCCCTACTAACTGATGGATTCTCTCCTGCCCCTTCACCACCTTAGCTACTGTGTGGTCAGTGTACTGGCGCAGAATGGCTGCCGTCTCATCCTCCGGGTGGGTGTTACACAGCGGCGGTGGCTGAAGTCGCTCCCCATTGGTTCTGTAAAGTGCTTTGGGCATTTCGAAAAGCGCCATACAAATGTAACACTCATTCGGTCAGTATTGGTGTTGGTGTGGGTGGGGGCAGGGCGGAGGGGGCGGGACCTTACGTAAATGCAGTCCTTGTGGTAGCGCAGATGGAGGTTGTGCATGATGGCGGCCTCGTGCAGCTCCGCCAAGGCGGACATGTCCTCCACCCCGTCTATGCTGCTCTGGTGCATGGGGTACACCTTCTCCCTGCTGACCTCCCCCAGCGGCAGGTACAGCACCTAGGATTCACAGATGAGGACCATGATTCAGTGGAGTGTGGAGAGCCAGCTTGGTACATGCATTTCTTTAACCAATCACAGTCTTCACTGTATGACATCACTACACTGGTCCTTTTCTTTTTCATTTTCAAATGCAAGGTTTACAGCCATTCAACTACCGGGGTAGGTTATGGCTCAGCAGGGTAAACCTCTGCGCTTGTGCTCACAGGGTTGCTGGTTCAAGTCTTGCTACTATTATTATTATTATTATTATTATTAATATTGTTATTGACCCTATCATCATTATGAAATAAGTTCATACCCTTACACTGCTCCATACAGCCCATGCAGGTGAACCTACTCCCATGTTTTGTCTACATTTATCCATGACATGCCCCTTAACAAAAGGCATGCACCATAAAACAAGTACTTTAGAAATCTCTGCACCTTCCCACTTCACAGAAAACACTGGTTTTAATTAACGCAGTGATGTCGTACGATGAAAACTGTGATTGGTTAAAGTGAAACACAGGCCCCCTCCCTTGTTGACCAAGGGACACGTCGAACTTGGCAAAATCAGGATGTGCATGACTATACAAACATAAGTGGGACAGACCAAATCGACGCTACCGGCACACGCATAGCTGACATAATGTTGTACATTAGCATTCACAAACTCAAATTCCCAACTTCCCATGACAGCGTGTGGCTCAGTTGGCTAAGCCTTCATGTCTGTAATCATAAGGTCACTGGTGCAAACCCAGCTTCAGCATGTCTGTGGGTCCTTGAGCAAGGCCCTTAACCCCCCAGCTCTGTGGGCACCACAACGGGTGGCTGCCCTTCGCAGACAACTCACTCTACAAAGAGGGAGGTGTACAGACAACTTCCCCAAGGGAATTAATAAAGTATCAGTTATTATTATTACCACTAAAACACATAATTTTGCTTTTTAAACTAAAAAGCTAAGTGTTTGTCTTGTGAGAAAGGCCCCCAATGTCTGTACTGTCCACAGAAGATAGCTAAACACGTTCACACGGAAGGGGAACACACAAGCACACACAAGCAACAAAGAGGAGCACACAGGTCAGCCAATACTGTGCATGAGTCTCTCACTGCATTTTATTTGATTATTTACTTCCTTAGTGGACTCCTCTATGCAGTCATTCACCTAGCTTGTCTTATCAGGAAGCTGGTTTTAATCCACTGAAGTACAAGGACGGTTGTTGTATACATTAACAGCAGATCCCTTCTAAGGACCTGAAGTGACAGCAGCCATTAACCTCTTTGCTACTTCGACTTTAACGGCAGTCCACTTCCGATGAGATGGAGTACAAGCTCCGGTTCGCCGTTATGCTGCTACTATGTTAGAACGGCAGACCTTCTAAAGATCTGAGAGGACGGCTAAAGTTAGCCGCTAAGCTGCTACTATGTTAGCGACAAGTTCTCTGTTGGCCGCGATGCCATCCAGTCTCCTTTCAGTTGCGAGGCTGCAATGGTGCAGCTGTCAAATTCACGTGAGCTAACGATTCATGTTCCTGAGCGTTTTTGGTGCTATCAGAAAGACAAGAGAAGCTGGGGATGTCATGAGTCGGTCAGTGGGTCTGTGTATCCCCTAACCCATGTTGGCCCTGTAATATCAAGGCACTGATTTGCCGGTTCCCCAGGGCCTGATAGCATATGTTTGTTTACCATCTGGAAACAGAACACGCTCCTTTGCCCTCGGTTTGACTTAAACATATGTACAGCCCATGTTCCTTGGAAATACCTGTAAGAATGTGCCGCCTACAAATGTCAAAAGCTGCCGTCCACATACGTCAGACCAGAGGGACCCCGGTGCTGCAGTGTTATGGACAAAACAGACCGCCAGGCCACAGATTCACTGGGAAGTAGGTTCAAATAAATGCAGTGAAGACGAGACCCTCGCGATTGGCCAGTAACTCCATTCCCGTGCCGCTAAAGTGAAAGGCAGCCAGAGGATAAGTATGTTGTGTCTACTGGCGATGTGGTCGTCAAGCTAAAAGGCTTTTTTCTCAGGGGGAGTTGCTTATTTGCCCTGCTGGGGGAGCTCTCACCTAAGGCACCTGCCAATTGCCTTCCAGTGCTTCCAGTGCAGACTCTCAGACTTGAAGCCGCTGAGACGAAGACGTGAGACAGTAGCCCCCCACCCCCGCAGCTTTCCTCCCGTTATACGCCACTGCATGTCTCTGCATCCCCCCCCAACACGCCAAGCAGGGGATCGTGCATCATGCCAGTCACAGAGCAGCTCCCTAACCTCCAGGTGAATATATCCAAAGACGATTCTCTGCTTTTGTGTGTGCAGGAAGGCCTCCAGGAAGGGTTGCATGTTGGACTGGGTGCATGAATGGTGACCTGTCTAGGTTGGATGCAGCATGCATGAAGAGTAGGTGTCAGTTAACCTGTGCACATGGGGGCACTAGGACCCAGAAGTCTTCGGCTGGGATGCAGAGGGATGCCAGAACATTGATTTTCCCCATTACACTGTGAGTGGACCCATTACAGAGAGACAGATAAACAGCCCACTGCTGGCCCCAGAATGTCTAGCTCCAGTAACAGGTTTTTAAATTATTCCATGCGATGAATTCACCACCAGTCCCGTCTGGCTGTTATATGTGCATGCACATGTGCATACATTCATTCGCATTTGTGTATGCATACTGCATGTCTATCGCTTTCTGAGCTCCTGTGCATGTTTGCATTCCCTGGTTGCATCTGTGAGCTCACGTTTATTTGTGCAGTTGCGCATCTATTGGCTTTGTGCTGGCTTTTTTTGGCTTGTGTGCTCATTTGCAATTAATGATGCAGTTAATAATGTATATTACGCATTCCTGTAAGTGTCTGTGTGTGATAGTGTGTCTGCGTGAGAGCTGCTTGGGACACCACACAGTAAGACCCACCTCTGTAGTGGTCGGGGCCCCACTCATGAGTACCGGAGGAGACGCTGCCATTCGTTAACTAGACACCCCAATAAGTTAAACCTGACTTAATGGGGTCACAAAAAAGGCGGCAAATCCAGTGGAATCAAAGGGCTCTTCGCATCTTAAGACGGACACTGAGATGATGAGCATGTGAGATTTCATACTGACCATTGCGGTTCTCCTACAGCTACCAGGACCTGCACCTAACCCTCCAGCACTTCACCGTTCGTGACCGTGACGGAGATAAAAAGGGCACCGCAGGGAAGACCAGAGGAGAACATTCTAGAACACACCATTTATTCTACTGATGTACTAGGTTGTGCATTCATTAAACTGTAATTGTGATCTAGGTAAGTAGTACACTGTGTGGTTAACACCATGCGAATAACATTCTATTCGACCTCAATTGAAACTTTATTGTCCAGATTCTCCTCTTAGTGTGTACATCTTGCACATGTATTTGCTGAGGGTTTGTTTACCATAGAGTTATTTATAGGTTTATGTACATTTGATGATAAAAAAACCTTAATCCTTCTACAACTTTTTTTCTGCTGAGGCACATAGCAGTGCAACGATGACGGAGGTAACTGGCGCACTGTGTGGTTAAGATCAGAGAAGAACAATCTAAAAAAAACACTTTTTCTTCCTGTGAAGGCACTAGGCACTGCATTCATTACACATGTCGTTTCTTTTTATAGATACCTCAGTGATAGCAGTAATTAATGAAGCCCAGCTGACATCCTCAACCAGAGCTCTCACTGGGAATTGAATGCAATTGTACAATTCCTCTACATTTCCGCAAAATTGGCCTTCATTTTGTATAATTAAATATTATTTACTTTTGTGTATCAGCACGATACTTTCAAGTCACGCACGTGGCATGATACTCCCTCCCCTGCTTTTAATGCTAGAAGAGGGATTGCGTTCATACTGAGATCCTACAGCCAAACTCCGATACCTTTACAGCTATGTAAAAGCTTTGGAAAAATCTGTTAGGGAGGTAAGTGGGAAATGTAAAATGTTTACATGTATCCATAAGTCTGTGGAGTCTCTCCAAGTTTAGAGCAGAACTCAGCTTGGAACCGAAAAGACTGTCCCAATTTCAAGACCACAGGAATAAATACAGACCTCATTTTCCACATGTAGGTCAGCACTGGACTTCGATACACAGTCTTACTTATTCGATGCTACCTCTTCTAACAGTGACTTCATTCCCTGTCTTTTTCCAGCCATTATGATATTTTGTCATGTGCAAAACTTGAAAAAGCTTCTGGAAATGCCTCTTGGTGTTGCCAAAGGAAAAATTACATCCATAAAAGCAACATACAGTCGAACTTCGTTACAACGTACCTCGGGGGACATTAAGAATTTGTACGTTATAACCATAGTACGTTGTAACC
>JAODLC010000109.1:907136-974533 GCA_026781145.1 Hippopotamyrus pictus
ATTAACATCATCTTATGACAGGATTATGTATATTCGTTTACACAATTTCAGCAACATTTTAGTAATGTTGTTTTTTTTTTTTTTTTAACTATGAGATTCATGTTTCGTTCTTAGCACAGTAATCCCTACAAGTAATAGAATAAAAGAGTTGCCAGGTAGGCTATGTTAAGACAATTTATATAGAATAATTTACTTAAAATGCACATTAATCTTTTCAAATATTTTCTGCAACAGTATCGACTTTATTTTCAACGCCGAATATAATTCAGTCGGATTTCAAGCATTAGAGAAAAGTGTTATATAAGGAAATATCCAGTTCTGCGGCTCACTTGCTCGGTTTGAGAAAAGGCGTAAGACTCCAACGGCGTTTCCATGGCAGCAGAAATGTCACTCCTGAAGGACATGAAAAAACGATAAATGGATGGAGTAGGCAATCAGCCCACATTTGCGTGTAGAAGGCACTTTTGCAGGGAAAAATAAGGTCAGCGTGACGGAGGGACTACCTTATTCTATTAAGAAAAAAAAACTATCGTACCCATGTGTCAAATAGACAGACAGCTACCTCACTTCCAGGACAGGGTGTCTGATTGGTAGTGGCTCAGCATAAACACTCACTAATGATTCGGATTATTAATATTTTTATGTTCACCATCAGGTCAGAAAATAACCACAACAAAAAACAGTGAATAATTCTGGTAGAATTGAAGACTTGATGTAATTTAAGGGAAAGTGAAGAGGCTAAGTACATTATGCCCCCAATAAATTAAGTACATCCATCCATCCATCCATCCATCCATCTATCTCCTAACCCAGTGGTGGCAGATCTGATCCATGGAGGGTCAGCTGTGGGTGCAGGTTTTTGGGATGACCTCTCAATCAGACAATAATAAAGCAGTGGCTCTCGAGTCCTGGGGACCCACTGTTACTGGCTGATTGAGAGGTCATCCCAAAAACCCGCACCGACTCCCCATGGATCAGGTTCACTACTCCTATTCTAACCACTTACAGAATCCTGGTCAGGGCCGCAGGGGGGCTGGAGCCTATCTTACGAAGTTTAGGGAAGTAGACTGGGCTTCACCACGGAGGGGATGCCAGTCCATTACAGGGCACATGGCGAATATCAGTAGATCATCTGTGCAGGAATGGAGGGGGCAGACACAGAGGTTTCTGAAGCAAGAGAGCTGATGTGGGAGGGGTAGGACAGCAATGGCGAGTGAACGCTGGTCAGCAGGGAGCAGAATCTGAGGCGGGGTAACGCTGAAACACGTGCCGGGGGCTGTCGCAGTGAACCGGCAGGATGTGACAGAATTACCCATCATTCCCGTTCCTGGACACCCTCCACCCCGGGCGGCGGCAGACTTTGACCCAGTTACTTTGAATCTTTCTGAAGGCCCTGGCTCTTGAGAGATTAAAGGTAGGATCCCAATATAACCGCGGTGGAAGGTCCAAAGTCACAGGGAAAAGGACTTAAATCCCTGGAATATCAGGTTTAAAGCAGTTTATATATTTGATTAAATCCACCAAAAATACCTTAGATACGTCAGCAATTATCTTCTTCCCCCCCGTAACTTCTGTCTGTGCTGGGACAGCAGGTGTTATAAAAACAGGCTTGGACTATCAGCAGATGCTGAGATGATCAGCAGATGCTGAGGCACCCAGAACCTCAAAACGGGGGCAGTTTCAGTCGTTCGGGCTAAAGGGGGGGGGGCAGCTCAGGCACCTTCAGCCCGAACCCCCCCAAATGGAATTTCAAGTCTGACTCCGTACACCGTCCTGTTTAAATAGCCACCCTCTGGCCCTGCAAGGATGGAAAAATCTGTTGCTTTCAGGTTCGAGATGGGGTGGCAGACTGACAGTTGCAACGTACAGTGAAATGCTTGTTCTGCCAGTATAGATTAGTATGCAGTATAGCTGGAGGAGTTTCTAGCCATTGAAAAGATCAGGGGCTAAGTCAAGTTTACCTGAGGCTTGACTTTTTTTTTCAAGGAGATTGACAACTGGGCAAAAATACTCGGGGCTCGGATTAAAATACTCGGGGCTAACGATGCCCACGAGTATAGCAGAGACGGTGCTGTTTAGATAGGGAATATATTATACTAGATACCTAATGTATCTGAAGTATACAAGAGTGTAATAAAATTGATACTAAAAATATAAAATTGCAAAAAAACCAAAATTAACATGAATAAAGAACAACCCCCTCCCCCCCCCATGAATTTTAAATTTCGTTGCGGCTTAAACACACAATACGCCATTTAATCTGTCCCCAGACCCCAGGCCTTCCCATTAGGAGACATTAGAGGCTTCTGAGTCCACTGGATCAATGGTACGGTTCACTCCGGAGGATGCAAATCCAATAACGGAATGATTTATGTGGTGCTGTCACTGAGGTGATGTACCCATGATTCCGTTTCCCTGGTCCTCTGTATCCCACAGTTGGTCATAGTGCTCAGGACACGTTCCCAAGAAAAACCTGTACAAGAGGCTTCAGTGGGTCTTTAGGAAGAGGTGCCCTGACACATGCAGTAGAATTCCTAACCACTCTTAGGTGACCTTCATCAAGGATGGGATGGGAATTCGCACTAGATTACCATGACTGTGAATGCTAAAGTGGTTAATAGATGGTAAATGGACAGAGGTGGATAGTTCAGGTCCAGAAAGTAAAAATCCAGACCAAGATTTAATTTCAACCAACCAGTTGAGTATAAAGAGTCACTGCCTCAGAGTACTCAAGTGGTTGGTTGAAACAAAGTCTTGGTTTGGATTTTTACATTCTGCAACCAGCCTATCCATTGCTGCAAATAAGCTACTTTACTAGGTGGACAATAGATATCACCATATCAGCCTTCAGTAGGTGATTCCTGTTAATGCAGTAATACTGAATGCATGAGAGAGATTGGCCTCGTGTGTCACCCTGTACATCTTAGTATAGGCTCTGGACCATCATAAAAATGATTGGAGCGTTCTTCTGAAACTTTTTTTCAGGTGCCTCATCTTAATTGCTTAATTTTTATATTATTTGTCACTTTGGCTCGATAATAAATGTGCTCGGGTTATTTTCCAGGAAAAGCTTTAGAAACTGACACTCTACTAACAAGGATGGTGAAGTATTTGGGATAAACTCTCAATCTCCTCAAACTCCTCAAGTATCCGTCAGGGATTAAATGACCAGTTGTACTGTCTGCGGTGAAGTAGGATTCGCGGGAGACCTCTGGGCATTCTCATATTCCTAACTGGGGGATTTCCCAAAAGTCGGTGTAATCCTGCATGAGGCCCTTCTGACAAACATTCATGAAGAACAGGAAAACGCAGCAGAAAAGTGCAATACCCTGACATGGGCATCAGCCCTGTGATAAAGGAACAGCACAGGGATTTTAAGAGGCATCCCGGCGCCGTCTGGCCCGCAGACGACGTCATCAGTGCCACGGAGGACAATTCAGCAGCCAAGATTAGATTTTTAATCCCGACCATAATAGATAACACAGCAGAAAGAAGATAAATGCGCCTGGGACTGAGGTGGCGGTAATGAGCGCTAGAGACTCTGCCCTTTTCTTCGCACCAGCAGCACAGGGGCTGGTCATGAATGCACAAGCGGGTGGAGCAGGCGAAGCTCCTCTCCCCAGTGCCCAGAGACCGGCAGCCCTGTGCAGACCCGCCTCAGCCAGCAGGTGGCCAGACCTCCCCACACTCAAGACCATCAGAAACTCAACGCCCATCAGAGGGGCCACCAGAATCAAACAATTCACTGGAAAGCCCCAATAAATCAAACCCTGCATTGTGTATAATGCAAGCCAGTGGGGATCCACAGAGATCAATGTGCAAATAATCCATCCATCTGCATCAGCTTACTCATTATGAAGCCACGCAGTGGACACACTGGACAGGATCACAGGGCAATTTAGAGAGAATATCTCAAAACCACAGTACGTTTGAAGGAAACCTTTACAGAACATAAAGTATAGGGCAATAACAGAATCCACTGCCCTACAACAAGTTTCTCAACAGGACATACTCACCCTCTATCGTAAGCAAACAGATAAATACATTTGTAAATGTCACATATTCTTTTCATTTTGACAGATAGTGACATAATTGCATCAACTTTTTTAGTTAAAACCACAAAAGTCCTCAAATAACATCCCATAATCTGAAACCTGCTACCTACTTGGTTCATATCTCTATGGACCATAATCCATGTTGGATCATTGACTCCCCGTCGATATACTTTCCTTTTTGAGGACCAGGTGCTTGCAGATGGTTTATCTGAGATATTTATTGATTGTTAAGTGCCCTGAGTAATGACAAACTGCTTTTCACCTTTTTTCACCATCTGAATATTTTAGGAAGTGTAATGTAAGCTTTAAAAACAAGTTAGAAAACTGAAATCTATGGTTTTCTTGTCCCAGGTAAGGGATGCATTCTCTCATCCCTAACATGCTGATGGACAACCAGCAAAACCAAAGATAAAACAAAATCTTGGTCTGGATTTATACTCTGCAGACCTGAACTTTCCACCTCTGCCCTGAGGTGAATAACCAGCTGATCCCTGATGGCTTGATGAAGGTGTTAAAGAGCAGGTGAGTGAGCTTTTTAAGGGTGCTATGTTTCCAGTAGCTGGCAGCCTTTGGGCTCAGTGCGGCTTAGAGATACTGCTGCTCAGGGGTTCATTGTGCGACTCTGGTTAGAGATATCGCAGCATTGCGGTTTGAGCGCCCTACCTTGGTCATATGTTGCCTCACACAATCAACACAGCCCTCCTTTGTGTGGTTGGTGTGGGGGACGGTGTGCGGCTAAGCGAATTCGAACTCTGTGCCAGTGACCGGAAGGTCAGCGGATTGAGACCCCTAATCAGCTGGGGGATCATGTCACTGCTGGGCCTTTGAGCCAGACCCTTAACCCACACTTGCTTTGGAAATAGCATCAGCTAATTAAATAAAAAGGTAAACCAGTAGCTGACTCTGGAGGTCTTTTGATGGTATTAATGGTGGTGGTGGGTCCTGGGGCAGTGTCTTCCTTCAGATTGTGCTACAGGAACAAAAGCGTTGTCGAAGATCTGATTTCCCGATAGGCCGTTTAATATGCCTGTTTCGATGACGGATCCCCATTCACACGTATCCACAGTCCCAGCCCTCAGCTCTATCTCCCTACAGGAACAAAGGAATGCGACATGCACAGGAAAAGCTAGTGCCTCTGGGTAATCAGTGACAGGGTGGGTGCCGGGTGGCCGCAGCTGAACCCCAATATATCTCCACTATTTGTCAGCATAGCAACGCAGATAACGCGACACGCTTTGCTCATGGCTGGTAGACGTGCCGTCTCATGCTCTTGGCAGAAAGCAATTAAATTTAGGGTCAGTGGAATATCAGGCAAAATTCCCCCTTTCAGGAGACTCGGGAGGCTGGGAGACAAAGCGCCCAGGACTCATTAGTCGTCTGAGATGGCTTTGCTGTCAAGGACGCACATATTTTGAGTGGCAAGGTGTCGAGACCAACCAATCAGTCAGGCCTCTATGTCTCTGCTGTTTTATGTACATGCATTCAGTCAAAACGACTGAGACCGAACCAGGTCCGTCTTCGCATAATGCCATGCTAATGATCGTGAGGGCCATTCAAATGTTGGGGCGGTCATGGTAAAAGTAAGGTGAGACTATTGCTAGCTGTCAGTCAGTAATCCCCACCAATCCCCATCGCTTTGTTGGGGCCAGGCGGCGAGTGAAGGTACACATGGCGTTTGAAACGTCATTCTCCCTCGTCACTAGCATACAGTACCCCAAAGGCGTGAAAAAAGCTCATCACCTGGCCCCCAGCTGCTGGTGCACAAGCCAGGGGGATTACATCACTCCCTGTACAGGCCACACTGCCAGACCCTATTCAATAAGCTGTCATAAATCCTTATCTTTGCAGAGCTTGACATGAAATGTAATAATCAAAGCGGTGGGGGTGATATACACAATATGCAGTCAGCCAAATACTATATCACCTCTCAGCATGGCAACCTGAATGGGATACCCATGCGGGATGGCCTCTTTTGGGACCGGGAAGCCGGGGGAGCTTCCGGAAGGTTCTCCGTGAGCTGCATTGATGTTTACTTGAGTTCTGAGCTCCATCTTTCTGTCTAATGGGATGAAGGCACAGCTGACGGGACTCAAGCTGAGATCTATCTGTGAACTCATTAACATCAGTTTAAAACATACAATAATGAAAGGACACCCTTCTGTTACACTGGTTGAAATTAACGCTACATAAAAATAAATGTACATTTCATTTCGGCAGTCATAAGCATTCAGCAATAATATATTAATTTTAGCTCAGAGCAAAGACTTTATTTCACCTTAAGACTCTCATGCATCCACATCCCCTGGGGTTGCCAGAGCACACTCACCTCCTGAGAAAACAAAGATCTTCGATTGTCCCGTCAGCCTGTCTGTTTGCTTATTCTTGTGGTACAGGTGCTTTGTCCAAAACACCATCCATCATCCTGTCAGCCTAATCAGGGGAGAAGCACATTCCTAATAACATTCCTGGAATTTTTTTTATTCCTGCTGATCGATTTCTCATGCTTCATGAACTTTTTTCAGCTTTTATTGTGTTTTTGTTCTTAATTCCTATTTATCTTAGATTTGTCCGATTTCATGCACCACTTTGGTCTACCTCTGTTGTGTTAAATGTGCTCTGTAAATAAATTCTGATTGATTTAACTTTACTTGATATTAATTGTGCCCCAGCTCCACGGGCAGACTGTGCCCACCAAGAAACATCTGTATTTCCTGTACACATTTATATAATTTGAACGATTTTCCATCCTCGACCGAAATAGCCATCACTAACAGCCATTTAAGGTGCATGACCTGTTGGCCAGTTAAAATCCTCAGAGTGTTGAGTGTTTGTGGACATTTTCAGCCCTGATGCTTGAGGGTGGTGCTGCGGGGGTCTGTTTGGGCATGGCAGAGAAGAAAACAGGTGCCACAGTCTACCCACATGTGACAGGCAGCTACTGGATGGACGTTGGAGTTTGATGGACCCGAGCAGCTTTGTACATTCCTCAGGATTTCAGTATGTCGTCCTTCCCCTCGTTCCATATTATTTTCATTTCCATGGTTGTTTATTGAAAAAACAAACAATGCAGTGAGAAATTTCCCTTTAAGGCTGTCACAGGAAAATCTTCCAGCCGAAGTTTGTTTGCAATCTGTTTATTTTTGACCTGTTTTTGTCCTGAGTTGGGTCTCCTTTGTGAGTCACCCAGGAATTTTTTTAGGTGAAACGGGAACGTATGCTGAATTCAGTCAGGCCTGCTCTTATGTAGCCACCCTTACGATATAAAATGACATGGCACTACAGGAAATGTATTTTCCACAATAACTGCAACAACAAAGCATATAAAGGCGTCCGTGTTTCAGCCTGCATTGTTAGCGTGCGTGTCTGTTTTCTCTACATTTGGCAGGTTTTGTGTCTAGACTGCGAACTCCAAAAGCTTTTTTGCTAACTCCATGCCATTAAACACAATGTTAATAATAACATTTGCTCTGCAAAGGCTTGGCATCTTTTCCCAGGTACATCCTCGCTCCCATCCAGTGCTTCTTGGGTAGGGTCCAAGCTAACTGTGACCTTGTACTGGATGCGCGGTTATGAAAAACGAGTGGATCGTCATTTATCTAGTAATCAAATTTCATTTATTGAAGTACATTGTAAGCAAATTAGAGCAGATTTCCCTGAGGCGAGTGACTGTTAATGAGTTGGGACCAAAATCCACAGTTAGTGTGTCCAGAGAACGACGCTTCTGTTTGTTCATGACGTGAAACACAGGTGACACCAGCTTCACAAACCTTGTGAATATTAACTTTGTTGTTGTTGCTGAGACAAATTGGGAATGTTGGGTATTCAAGAGGGGTTTGCTGAGTCCTGACTGGTATAGAACCTCACCTGTGTGGTCTATAGGACTTGTAAGCCTACAATAATGAACAAGAAAAGAAACCTTTCTCAGATTTTTACATCAGCCTGATGGAAAGACACACATACTGTACACAGACCCAATTGTTTTACACATATTCCCTTTCAAATCAGGATGAGAGCCTTCCTAACTATTTCATGAAATTAGACACAAGGGTGTTTATTGAGGGTAACTATAATAAATGAAATGGAAGAACTATAGATTTCTGCTCCTGGAATGTAAAATTCACCATCAAAATCAGAAAGAAAGGACTGACAAAGGTGCTTTTATCACCTTTAAAGAGAATAGTGTATTAAAAATGTGCTCTGTGGCACTATTAAAGTGAATTTGAGAAGAAGTAACTCATAAAGACAAAAGGCTCTGTAAGAAAGGAGCCTTATCTGGAGAGTGTCTTAATTACGTCTGCGAGATAAAAACACACCAATGGGAGAGAGGTAATTGTGTGGTAAACTTGGGTTCTATTAATTATTTACGAGTGAGGGAGCCTCTTCCTGGCAGGAGACCCTCAAAGAAGGCGGGTGGGGGGGGGTTGGGGGGCTGACTGGGGAGGGAAATCAGCTCCCCCCACAATAATGGCAACAACACATAGCTGCTGACACTGAGCTCCTGAGCACCTGAGACGCCTCTCACGGCTCTGGCTAAAGTTTACCTAGAACCTGCGACACCATATTGTTCTGCTGGAATCTAATTAGTCACACATCAATGGGGATTAATGAGTTAGCCTCATGCGCTGACACAGATCTGGAGCCCTCCCTTTACGATAAGAGAGTATCTGAGAAGCGAACGGAAACTCAAAGCCTGATACGTGCTACAGTTGCGGTATGAATGGCGTGTGTGTGGAAGAGGCCGGCATGTTCCTCACTGCTGGGAACTCACGTATGGATCCTGCTGAGACTCGCACCTAGCACACCTAGCACCTGAGACTCGCACCTGTGGCCGCCGATCGGCCCCATGTCGCCCAGGCACCGGTAGCTCAGCTCCTCCAGTTACAGACGGAACTCCAGATTCTGTGGTGCTTTTGATCTCATTCCAGAGGCTAAAATATTAGGTGGGCTGGGAGCTCAAGGGAAGCCCTAGGGGGGCTGCAGGGGCGGAAGGCTGCCAATTTAATTAGACACTCAGGGGGGAGGACTTCATTCGCCTGCGCCCTCCTCCCCGTCATGGAGATGACAGATCTCCAGACAATGTTAGCTGCCATGGCAGCAACCTGACATGATTGACCGCTGGCAGCTAAACCAGCCACCAATGGGTGCCAGAACTTTCCGGAATCCCTGTTGAATCAATCAACTGTTGTTGCTCATAATATGGCTTAATCTGTATTTGAAAGTGGTCTCTTTTTATTATGAATTATGCACAGAGTTGTACTTTTCATACTTTTGAAAAAAGGACTAAGTGTGCCTTTCATCCCGCAAATAAGGTCTGCGAAATTGTGTAATTAGCATACCTCATTTCTGCTGATATTTATTAGCCGATTAAGCCGAACGAACCCAAATTCTCGTTTCAAGTAGCTGGCTCGCTCACAGAATCCAGTGAACCGATTTACCGTCACGCGGCTCTCGCCTCAGTCGGATCTCTACGGCCATTTTTTCAGCATGGTATTATCACAATCTGTCCACTCGTCGCGACCCTGGGCAATCGGCCCCGTGTCCTCGATTGCTGTGACATCATCGTCGCCATTACATGCTTGCTGGTAGTAGTTCCGTTACTGTCACCACAATGTCACCAAAACGCCCGACTTGACGCTGAAATGTGCCGCTGACTGCACCGCGGACTCGCTCAGGTCTAAACAGATAATCCGTGAAATCCACTGATCCATGAAAACAGCGATAACCAGTTCGGGATGCTGTGATTTCTTTGATGTTCAATTTGTTCAGTATTGTATCAAAAAAATCTGTAGTTCTGCATAAATCCTTTCCAAACTATACATCATTTGCTATATCTGTTTTCCAGAACACGCCGTTTCATCTGTAAACTTATTTATACTTTAATCATCAAACTTTGACCTCTGGTAGGGGGTGATTTTGGGCATTATGGGGAGATCACATGAACTCCTTTTAGTCTGTTAGAACTTCGACGGTAGGAAAACTGCCTGTCTGCACAATGGGACTCTAAACACAAAACTGTGTACACTTTTAATCAGTTGTGTTGATATTTGTATAAAGCGCACCAAGATGCAGATTTGGATTTGGATTAGTGACTTTGGAAGATGGATGGATGGATGCTCAAATCCCTGGAGCAGATGATTCTACAGGGTAAAATGTATACATTTTAACTTATTGCATTTAAGGTTGATTTGGATAAAACCTTTTGGTAAAGACCAACTTTGCTGAGTATTCTAGATCTCTGAATTTTTGAAAAAATATTGTTTGTATTTTTTATGCATTTTGACTAAGTATATTGGAAGCATATGACTAAATACTGAAGTGGCTTAACTTTTTTCCGAGAATTCAGTTGGCTGAAACAAGTAAGGAAGAAATTAGCCATTTCAGGTACATTTCATTCCTGTTGAAACGGAGCGGAAACAGGCCAACAAAGATCAGCACGGAGTTACGAACACAGAGTCTGTACATTTAATTGAACAATTAACATGTTTGAGACATGCAATACCACCAATCGCCACAAGGTGGTAGCTTGTGCATTTCTATTGACAGTATTTGAGGATATACAGTGTCAAGTTTTTATTTATGGTTCCTAGAATTAGACTGACATTGGTCTGTATTCAGAAGGCAAGTTACATCATGGAGGCCCCCAAGTGCAGGATACCAAACAGTCAGAGTCAGACATTATGGACAGCAGGAGGACATGGAAGAGATAGAACTGAGCTTGGATAATCTGTGTAGAAGACCTCAGTGGAACAAAGTGCGAGAGACCCACGTGTTTAAACATCTGCGCAGGGTACGGTAAAAGATGAGGGTTCTAGTGAAAAAAGGTTCTGAGTTCTGACAGGTCTACATGTTGTAATTCCCCGTTATTCCACTAGGGGAAGCAATCCCCACAATGGCCGCATCCCCTGCAGGTTTTCTCAACAGCAAGTATTATTTCTGCAGATCAAGACAGGGAAAGGACCAACCCCAGCCTTTGATTTCACAACATCAGATTTGGTTCATCAATATTCTAAACATGGAAGCTCTTGGTTATGGTAGAAGTGAATTCATTTATAACCACATTAAGAGATTAAAAATTTCCTCTAGCGTATCCAACCAGCATCCAAAGAACTGTCTTCGGCAGCACAGTGTACGCATTCGGGATAAATCTGGAGAGGATGCCAGTTCATTTCAGGGCAAACATATGCACACAGCGAGTCATACTCATATTTAAAATATTGATAATTAAATATTAAAAACAAAGACTAAAAATGCATGCTCCGTGTCCTGACTCCAAACATCTGATCACTGCCCGCACAGCTCCCGGCTGCCATATGCTGAAGGGCATGAAGGACATGCGTAGGTGCGAAAGCCAATCAGTAGCAAGCGAGCCCCACCCCAGGCCTACAGGACACCTTGGAAGACTCATCTGATGTTCCACTTTCCAGTACATTTGTTTATCTTTCTTAAGTTTTCTGTCTTCATGACAGGAGTATCTAATCAATGGCAGGTTCCCCTGTATCCCTGGCAACAAACAACCTCACCAAAAGGCTGAGAATTTCCCCGCATGAATACAGCCTGAATCCAGATTATAAATATGGAAGCCTTTTGTATTAAAGTGTAGCCTCTAAAATGTGATGCTACACAGTATTGTAGTTAAAACTTAATTTTTTTTACCAGTTCACCACTAGAGAGCCTGTCCAATTGCATTTCAATGACCTTTTACTACTTTTCCTTACTTTTCTCATCAATTACTGACAAACTACTTTTTAAACCGAACAAAGCATCCGACTTCAGACGTGGAAGTAACAGTTTAAGTCAGTGGTAAACAAGCCTTTTTCTATGCCTAACCTCAAACTACAAGGCTGTCCTTAATAGGAAATTAAAAGTGTGATTTCTGGAGGAAAATCAAGGTAGCATTTCTGCAAAAGAAGCAGAAGTGAGTGAAGAGGGACTTTTGACTTATGACCTTTGTCATCTGTACCAACAGGACCAGTGTATTTTATGCAGAAGTATTTAAATGTGGCACTTCCAGGAAACACTGCATAAATGCAGAAAGCACTTAGCATGATTATTACAGTGTGTCACACTGCGACTGCTAATGACAGAAAGGCAGCTTTGAACCTGCACACCATTCAGACCCTTCCGCGTGTCAGAACGGGAAGCGACCGTCCGTGCACACTTCATGCGATCACACTGTACGCACCATGGAACGCTTTAATCAGCAGTGAAACAAAGAATGAAAACCGTAACAAAAAAAAAAATCACAGAGATACAGAGATATCTGGCACAGACTTCACATGATCCCTAAGGTCATATGGACTGGTGTGAAAATCCAAGGGTGGTTATGTAATGACTGATTCCTCATTGTAGTTCCACATCCACCACAAGGTGGGGCCACTGAGCCAGTTACGACTTTTTTTTAGAGATTCAGTGATTCCAGGTCTGAATATTATATTACTACACAAGGTTAGAAGGATTTTTTTTTTTTTATTTCAAATGCAAATATAGAAACTTCATGGACATCTCTGGGTTGACATAATTAAGACAGATCTCTCAAGAAGTTTATTGCAATTCAATGAACAGCGATAAAAATAAGCCACTGAAACATGGCAGCTAATCACAGCTCTGTTCATGTCTGTGTAATAATCAGATCAAATCATCTATAAATCTCCATGAGCAGCATATTTCCAAGACCATAAAATATGGCGCCACCTGTTGGTCAAGCGGTTCCCTCTGGTGGAGTAGTCACCGAGGACGGTGTGATGAGGTGAAAGCTGAGTGGATAAAGGTCAGAGGTTAAGGCTTGGGGTTTAACGCCTGGGCCTTCCGGTGTTCTTGGACGCAGCGAGGAGTGCAGAAGGAGAAATCCAAGTACTGGAAAGGGACCTTCCCCATCAGAGATTCACCACACTGCCAGCAGCGCCTGGAGCATAGGAAAAGCACCGTCAGAGGGTGGAGAGAGAGCAGGGAGAGACCAATCATAAGCAGGGGGAGGTGGGAGAAACCATTCGGGGAACGGGGAGCGAGAAAGATGAAAAGAAACCAGCTAGAAAGTAGAGAGCAAGTAGGGAGGGACCAGTCAGATACGCTGGGGGAGGTGCTGGAAACCATTCCGGGAACAGGGAGTGGAAAAGGAGAGATGAAGCTGATTAATGAGATGAGGATGAAAATGAAGATAGATTAAAAAAAAAAAGGAAGACGAATGAAGAAACAAGGAGCGGCATCTGGGGCTGCCTTACCGGATAGTGGAGAAACTGCTCCCCATGGCAGCCATCTGCTGCTGCAGCCTCTTCTCTGCGGCGAGGGCCCTCTGCGTCATGGCGACAGAGAGTTCAAAGGTCAGGCTGGGACGAAGGCACTAAGCTGGCTCACCCAGGCATGGCCGGTTCCCCTGTAACGCTACCTTTTCCCGGTCACTCAGCGCCGCAAACCTCCTCTTCTCCTCCTGCTCTGCCTCCTCCCTCCTCTTCTCCTCCTTCTGCTCCTTCTCGCGTTGCTTCCTCGCTGCCTTCTGCGCCCGCTTCTTCTCAGCCTTCTTCGTCTCGATCTCCGCCGTCAGCGGCCCTGGGATCTTGGATGGACACACATGCCAATCGCATCCGCTCTCGGACATGCGTGCTTTCGGCGTGGCCCCAGCGACGGCCTACCTGCGCCTTGCCGTAGTCGTACTTGTCGGGGTTCTCCGCCATGTACTTGCGAAACGTGTTTCGGGTGTCCTTCTCAGGTGCCACATTGTATGGTGTCCGTGCCTTTATGTCTCTGCATGAAAAGGAGACAGTAAAGGACAGGATGCAGGGGGCACACACACACACACACACACACACACACACACACACACACACGTGCATCAGCATAGCTGCATGTCTTGGGACCGAGGAAGAAAACCAGAGTACCACACAACACACCCAGAGCAGGACTGGGATTCAAACCAGCAACCCTGAACGTGTGAGGCGATGTTTCTAAGCACGGCAGACCTAAAAAAAAAAAATCATCCAGGGACACGATCCCAGATCAGCGTGACCTTGGTAACGTCGGCGATCGCTGACAGCGATTCGCGTTCTCCGAGTACAGGTGAAGTCAGAAGATAGACTCGAGCCCACAGGATGGTCTTAGAGAGCCGCCGTCGGCCCCGTCCCGCCAACCATCCGGCGTTCCGTTTCCCGGGAGGTGAAGCAGATGGCCGCTGACATGGCATGCTAATCGCATAGTGACTTTCAGAGCCGTGTATCTCCTACCATCAGCTTGGGATGCTGCCGAAAGTCCACAGCAAGCTTTACAGCTATAAAATTTACTTTTATATTTTTCTGTCGGGGGGGGTGGGGGGGGTACCTGCACGCTGGGTCACTGCCGGCATCCATCAGCAGCTCGATCGCCCCCCTCTGGCCGGCCGCGGAGGCCACGTGCAGCAGCGTGAACCCAGTGTCGTCAATCTCCATGTTGAGGAATGCAGGCTGGACTGGGATGAGAGCACCCCCTTCTGGAGACATGCCTTTCGGCAACCAGCGGTCATCCTGCCCCTGGCCGCTCTCACGCGTGGGCTGCAGGAGGTGCCGCAGGGTGTCCAGGTCCCCCGCCTTACAGGCCGTGAAGAGGGCGTCCCTCAGCCTGTATTCCCAGCTCTCCTGCAGCCCATCGCGTGTGTCTACGGCGGGCAAGAGAGAGCACGGGCCATTAATCTGAACTTTAGATGATTTCTCCTCCACAGAAAAAAACACGGCTTGGTGCAAAGCATCTCTGGCTCGCGACTCCAAGGTTGCAGATTCAAATCCAAACCTGTTCATTCTGTCCATAATCTCCCTCCAGATGTTTGAACATCTTTTTGGACCCATGTATAAGTTGCCCTTGGTACATGTGTCAGTGGATGTTTTGTCCTTGTGGGAGCTAATGGCCGCTTAACCTGACAATCTGTTGAAAAATACATGCATTACCTACTGGCCGCCTATTAGCAGACAGGCTAACGGCTCACCTTCCTCTACAGGCTGGGCCTTCTTAGTCCTCCTGGGTCTCCTCCTGCGCGCCTCCGCCTCGCCCCCCTCCTGGCTGTCAGCGTGGTCCTGAACACAATCCTCACGCTGCCCCTTAGGCTCCCCGTTCCCCAAATCTGGACACAGAATCATTCATTGGGCAGGACATTCAATGCCCTAGATCCGTGCATCCCAATCCGGTTATAGGGGACCCCAGGAATGCCCATGCTTTTGCTCCTACCAGGAGCTGGAAGGGAGCAAAAATGTATACTGTCTGGCAGGAAGCAAAATCATGAATTGTCTGGTGGTTCCTGAGGACAGGATTAGGAGACAATGATCTAGATAAAGAAAATCAATTATATTTCTTAATACTTTTTAAGACTTTAATACTTCTTAAATACTTCTTAAGACTTTTTAAAATCTCTTTAGTGTGCCACTGAAATGTATAAAAATGGACAAATTGGTTTATACTTAAGAAGCTTGTTGAATGTAAAACACTTAAAAGTTAAATAAAACTGATCTCGAATTAAGGCCAACAGAAGGGGGCGCCTTGCTGTGCCTCAGCTCAGTCACCTTGCCCCTGGGGTTTGTGAGTCTCCTTTTTCTTCCGCCGACGCCTCCTACGGGGGTACATCTCACTCTCCCGGAGGTCCAGGGTCCCCAGGGTCTCCTCCACCATCTCTAGAGCCACCTCAGGGCTCCCCTCTCCCGAGGTGTCCTCCTCGTCCATCACTGGGGGTGCTGTAACACACCCGGGTGTTACAAGCCGAGTAATTCTGGTAGAGTGAGAGTCTGGTGTGTAAATACAGCGATCAATATTCACATTCTGCACACTTCCAGAAAAAAATTACAGAATTGTGCCGAGAGCATTATGCAATCCTGGGAATTTGTGGAGCGCATGTGAAACCAGCACTAAGATGCCTGGGGGGCTGACCTGCGACCTGCATCTCCAGATCTGTCTGAGGGACTGGTCTGGGGGCCTTCTCCTTCCAGACCTTCTTCTGAGGACTGAAGATGGTGTAGACTTTAGTGTCTTTCCCTGTGTCAGAAAACAACATGTCATAAGAGAGGGCTTCAAGTGGCTGGCCTAGTTCCATTATTGTCTATGGTAGAATTTTTCAACCTGGTCCTCGGGGACCTCCAGACATATTTTTGCTCCCTTTCTGTTCCCAGCACACCTGAAATAAACAATCAAGCAAGGAGATCCCTCCACATACCCTAGTTTGAGAACCACAGAGCTAAGCTAAACTGCTAAACCTCCTAGTGGCAGCTGAGAGCTAGGGGGGAGCAAAATTGTGGACTGTCTGGCAGGGAGCAAAAACATGGACTGTCTGGGGGTCCCCGGTGGACCGAATTGGGAAACACTGCTCTATAGGGAGTCGAGTGTTGACATGTAACCTCGCGTCACGCTACACTGAGCGACATGTTCCACTCAGACTTTCCATTTTGACACCACACTCAAAGTTGAACCAGATTCAGTGTTGACCTTTCAGCCGCCGACCTCTCTGATGCTCAGCCAATGAGAGAACAGCTGCATGCGAGATGAGCCGAAGTGACATAACAGCATAGAATAGGAAAGATGGACGAGACGCTCATGGCTTGTGTGGAGCTGTTTCTTGAGCCTTATGACAGAACTTTAAATTCGGACCACAATCTAGGAATACAGGCGGCTGCTTGGCTGGGTGCCAGGTTTGTAAATTGCTATAGTGTTTGAAATGGGGGGTCAGTATGATGTTTGCTACATCGCTGTTTAGCAGCAGTGAGAGACCATATCTACTGTTCCTAATGTTGCAGTTATTACACATAAAAAATGTAAAAATTAATTATTAATAAATAATTATTAATACAATAACCAAGAGGTTAGAGGTGAGCGCCTGGTTTAGTGACATGTCTCAGTAACGCCTCTCATATACGAGAGCAGAGCAGTGACACCAACATAGAAATTTTGATACAAATAACGGAAATAGTTTTGCATAACATTGAAATTGATAACCAGTTAAACTCTTCCAGGGGGGAAGCTTTTAAATTAATTAAAAAAATTAATTAAAGCCGTCTCAAGGGCCTATACCTTCAGATCTCTTCTTAGTATAGTTGCCAAGTATAATATTGGTCATCAGTGCTACCCAAGATCAACACCTCGGGCCGATACCAATATCTTGATTTTTAATGAATATCAGCCGATACCGATATGTTTACCGATATATCGTTTGTCTCTTCCTTAAGGCCATTGGGCCAGAGAAGCATGCAGCCTTACCGTAGATGTGCAGCGTGGAAAGGTAGTCATGCACCCGCCTGATCTCGCGGAAGGTGGGCCGGCGGGTAGCGAACGGGACCGTGCGGACACGCGGGTCGCTCTTGTCCAGGGGGGCCTGACGACCTCCAAAGAACATCGTCCTGTTGTAGCTGGGAACGCGCAGGAAGATGGCGCTGGCCTCGCGGAGATGCTCGGACCAGCCCTCTAGTAGGTCCTGCACATCCTGGGAAGCGGAGGTCACAAAGGTCAAAAGGTTAAATAGGACAACCTGTTATGTAAGCACAGTGCTAACATAATGCAGTCAACTGAAACTAACATTTTCACATAATAAGATGGCTGGCTGCTCTCTCCCAAGCAATAGGACTTGACCAGTGGATAGTTAAACATCTCCTGAACTGCATGGACAGAGACCTGTGTGGGACCATTCCAAGATTATTTCTACCTTGACGAGCGCAGCCTCATTGTACCGTCGCAGAGCCGCGCCAGCCGACCTGGGCACGTGGCTGTGGTTCTGGGAATCTCGCAGCCCCTGGGCCGTGCCCCGCTTGGCTCGAACCGTGTACCGGTGGAAGGTCTTGTGCTGCAGGATCTCCTTCCTTTACCAGAGGAGCGCAAGCGTGAGGACACGCACTCGAGATAAGGGAAGATGAACACCAACCACTGACAGGCTAAACTCACCCTTGAAAAACGGCCCCAGCAAAGTGACCCCCTCCCGTCATGAGAATGACCCAGACTGACTTGCAGCTGATGTTCAGAAGGGAGGCTGCGAGGTCCGGCTCGCTCGAGTCCGTCTGGAACACAAAGGCCAGAGCTGACCCTCCACACGCCCTAAAACGAAGCCCCCCAGAACACCCTGGAAACGCACCTTTTTGCTGCACAGCACGCAGCGAAACACCGACAGATACTGTCCTTGCAAGTTCCGGAAAAGCGCCCTGCAGGCCAGGCGGCCACAGCGAGCCTCGGTTTCGAATGGGCTCTCCGCCTCCACCGGGGTTGAGTCCCCGTCGCCACGGAGACCCCAGTCACTGTCAGAGGCATCTTCCTCGGAGTCTGAGCCGGAGATGCTGGACACGTCGCCTGTGGGGACAGCAGAGGTAGGCACTGGGAAGCCGCCCGACAGCAGCCAATGGGGTGGCCGTCCCAGATAGAGCTACTGCGTAGCTATACTGCCCCTCATGGGCCCCCCCGTCCCGTCCCGCACCTGTCCCCGTCTTCCTCTCAAAGTCCTCCACTGTGACGGGGCTGCGGCCCGCCAGTCTCTGCCTCAGGTTGAAACGGTGCCAGTCCAGCTTGTAGTGCTCCATCTGCCAATCAGAACACAACCCTCCACAGTGAAATACAATCTCCGCAGTACCTTCATCAGAAAAGCTATGGAGTGGAATGCATCACCTAATATTTTATCACAGATAATCACAAGGTAGGAAACAACTCAACAAAAAGAAATGCACCCTTCAAACGAGGCAGGCACTCAGCTGAACAGCTTCCGTCAGGATATCCTGCTTCATACACAGAGTACAACTGCAACTATCACTCTGCACAAAGATTTGAGAACATAAATATGCAACAATATTGCTTCTGGTTATTTTGCGGGTTGCTGTAAGCCAGTGGTCCTACACAGTTTTGGGTTCACCCTCGTTTAACACACCTGATTCAACTCCTTGTGCTAATTACCACACAGCTCTTGAGCTGAATCGTTTGCGGTGGAACAGGGAAAGAACTAAGCTACACAGGGCTGCGGCCCCCCAGGACTGGAGTTTGAGACCCCTGCCGTAAGCCATCCCGGCGCAAACCCTCACCTGTTCCTCCCGACTGTCAAAGGGACACTGACAAGCAGAGCAGAACATTTTGTCGGACACTTCTCCATGAGGGCTTCTGTCTGAGGAGCTTACCCCTGCTGGGCGAGACAAAATTTATAAACAGGTCACTGCGACCGCCGCTAATAGAGTCCGGCTTCAAGAGACATCGAACATTTCCAATGACACAGCAGGAGCGGAAATGTGAAAAGGCGTAAAAGAAAGCAGTGATTGGGATCAGCTCCAAGTCGCCCAACTCGCACCTTCCCGGTGAGACCCCTTTCCGGTGGGCAGTGGGGTAACGACCTGGACTGTCGTCACCTCCTCCAAACCCTGAAGGAGAGCCGTGTCCTGAAAGCAGTCAAACACAGAGCGGTGCTCTGGAAGTGCCGTCATTGTGTAGATCGCCGCACCTTAGAAAACAGAAAGATATAAACCGCGAGGCTGGATATTACGGCATCGCTTTTCGCCTCGCCGTGCTGCCGTCACACCAGGGGTGCACAACCTTTTAACAACCTTTTAACAACTTTTTAACAACAGCTCTGGAAAAAATTAAGAGACCTCAGAAAATTTTTTAAATTTCACTCATTTCTCAATTTATGGGTATGCTTCTGTATAAAATATAGATTTTTTTTGTAAACTCCTCTTACTGATGCAGGTCTTCTTCCTGGCCTTATGGGTCTTCAGTCCTGCTTCTATTATGCCTGTTATGAACTGTCCTAGCAGTGCAATTAACACCACTTAATGTTTCTCATTCTTTTTGAAGGTCACTTGAGGTCATCCTCTAATTAATAAGGCACAATTGGATAAGCTGACAGTCATCTCTGGCATTAGAAAGGTGCCTCTGCCCTCTACCTGGCTGGTTTCTGGTCGTTCCCAGGGTCTCCTGCTTCACTTTGTTCATGTGTACTGCTGTCATAGAAACTTTGAGCCTAGAAGGAACCTGCTGCCCAGTGTAGCCTTCTATCAGCAGAACCAGGATTAAATCAGGATTTAAGAATGCAGATTCTTACAAAATATGGAGTGGTCTCTTAATTTTTCCCAAAGCTATATTTTGCCCCCTTGGTACATTTTGCCGATCGCGATCGAGAGGCTGGCCACCAATGAAATACTGAATTATCCATTAACCATCTCGAGATCGACCAGTCGATCGCGATCAACGGGTTATGCAGTTAGGCATAAAACTTACATTATTGTCTTACAAAGGGCATGACTAGTATGAAAGTATGGATTCCAAAGTGCTCTAATCAGCACAAATTAATGCCACGTGTATGCCACCTAGTTAGCTAAGATAGCTTCTCAAGGATAAAGCCGTCTACATTTTTGTTGTGATGTAGTTACATTGTCAACAATAATGACTGTTTGCTATTAAATTAAACTCAAAAGAACGTATCGGAAATAGTCAAACCCATGCTTCAACACCACTATCCAAAATCATGGCAATCAGATGTTGCTACCTAGCACGACAAACCCAAAATAAGTATAGCTTTTAAAACGTTTTGTCAAAGAACACAGTTAACACCACCCTTAAGCACAACTCTCACATATTGCACTTACAGTGTTCCAGTTGAAGTAAATGGGTGTGTGTTACGTCAAATTGCTCGCCTTCAGAAAAATGAGCATGAGAACGCTGATCTGCTACGGAAGCCTGCAGTACTCATAAAGCGTTGCAGTATTTGGCGCAAAATCATATACAAAAAAATCTTCCGACTAGTCTCCTATCAGAACTATTATAAATTGTTATAATTTGCTGTCTTCTTGGCATAAATATAAAATCGACATAACACATTTATTCATTCCTATTCTTGTGCCCTTTGTAAAATAAATTATTTTAATCAATTATTTTATTACTACAATTTTTTATGTATTTTGTGATATATATATATCTAATTTACTTGTTTTAAAAGAGCTTCTTCCCATACTAATCATATCTGTAGTTTTATTTAATAGTTATATATTTTGCTATTTGCTGTATGGTATCTGTTATGAGTCATATTCCCCTGACTTTAAGAGTTCCTGGATAGACAAACTTCCAAGGTTTGAGGCCCACACATGTAAACACACATTTTATATACATTTTATGCATATACATATACATTTTATGCATTATGACATCGTTAATAATAATGGTGACGTCCGAAGACAAAGGGTTAGGAATTCTGACAGTAAATGCGTTTTGCGCTGTGCTATTGACAGCTATAAAAACAGAACCAACGTCCCTTTCTGATTGGTCATCCGCATATTTTTTAGTAAATCGGGCCGCTTGTGATTGGCTAAATGAGATGTCGTTTACACCGATGACTGACAGTCTGGTGAATGTACAGAAATGAAAGCAAAACGAGACTCCAAGATGGGTGACAAAAGCAAAACAAGCTAGTTAACTTACCATATCTAAATTATCTCCATTTGCAGTGATCGCCAAGGTAAGAACATTATGGTTGAGCCAGGATCGTTGAGTCAGTTCACATTTTCTTATAACGACTAATATTGTATCAAATAATTTGATTTGTTTATGTTGAGGGAAATGATCGCTGCACCATACTATTTACAATGGATTAGCAAAACTAAACGCATTACCCCGCGTAAGTTTCGAGCGCTGTGAATATCTTCCAAAGCATACGCTTGAATGTCCCAAATACACTTTAATGCATTAGATTCGGGCGTTAAATATATAACAATTGATACAGCAAATTAGCTATATTTTAACATCGACGCAGTTTTCGTGTGTATATACGGACAGTAGTTGTATGTGTAAGAGGTACGATTTGCGATTGAAATAGCTAACAGAGGATAGTAAGATGTAGTATGAGCCTTAAAATAATCTTTGTAAGCGATGAACGAGAAATAAGTCTTTGAATTCCATCTTTTATTCGGGGTGATTATATATCTGTTGGAGGCTGTGTTCCTTTAAAATTTGTAAAGGTTTCTGTACGTCATTTTATCTTCAGTGTAAATCCACCCTTGGCTTATAGGAATATGACATATTAATACAAATCCGCTGTCCCGAGCATTACGCAAGAACTTGCTGCGCAAAACAGGTAGTTCTCTGGCCATGAATTTGATATACAGATCTATATAATATATTCGTTCTATATAGATGTATATAGATGTATCGCACCCGTGTTTCACGTGAATGCAGCGTAGTGCTCGGTAATCGACCCACTGCCGTTTAAGCTGCTCGTTATCAGCCTAAAGGTTGCACCACTTTTGCACGTAAAGAAACGCTATAGCAGGTAAAACGACGAGTCGCCTCATTGACCCCATTCAAAATGTACGTATCTGTATACAGCGTACACAGTGCTCGCATAAGCTGCTCAGAAAGGAAACCACATTCTCCACACAAGAGATCTTATTGATGATCTGCTGGACTGAATGTCTGACTTTTGATGATCGCGTGTACGTGCTTACTTCTGCACGGATTTGTAAGGCCTTATTAATATTCTTCGCTGATTAAAGGCAATAGGCGATGAAAGCTGACAGCGCAGACTGAGTATTGGAAGTTGGAGTTTTTTGCTTCTGCTGTCTGGGCATCCCTCGCACTGGTGTTTGGAAAGCGACCCTCCGCCCACTTGTTTCCGTTTCCAAAGCTCATCCTTCACTGCATGCCGTCTGATTTGTGCAGTCATCTGCCGGGATCGTGTGACGGAGCATGCTGGAGGGTGCTACGGCATGGCTCACTTTGACACAGAATACCAACGTCTGGAGGCCTCCTACAATGACTCCCCGCCCGGAGAGGAGAACCTGCTGGTACATGTGCCAGAGGGATCTAAATGTGAGACTCCTTTTTTTAACCGCACCTCCCATTCACCCCCATCTTAAACTTCTGTGGTTTTCCTATTTTGGAAAGATACCCAGTTTCGCTGGAAAGAGCTGGAACAGCCAAACCTCCAGGTCGCGGCTATATCGCCGTAATTTTCTGTCCTAAGTTATGCTTTACTCATGAGTAGCTTCTGACGGTAGGTGGTGCTGTTTTAGACTTGGACGTTATCTAGGCGTAGTACGTTCAAATACTGTAATTAATTAGATTATTACAGCGCTTGAAGTGGGCCAGTACTCAGCGGTATGCGGTGCCAGCACCTCATTGCTTTTCTCTTCAGAGCTCTGACACCTCTTAGTATCTGCTGGTACTGAATAACAAGGGGTCACCAGCACCTGTTTTTCCCACTTAAAGCACTAGAATATAATTTAAGTTTTTTTTTTTCCCACATTTTGTATAATGCCTCTCCTCTGCTAACTTCTGCTTTTATTCTGTGTTTCAATTCTCCAGCCCAGTGGCACCATATAGAGAATCTGGACCTTTTCTTCCAGAGAATATCCTTTCAGTTGTCAGAATTCTCAAGGACCGTGTTATCCAAAACATTTTTTTTTACTAATTTATTATTAAGGTTGTCTGCAAGTCTGTTTGGTAGATATGAAACTGCAATATAAATCTTTGGCTCAGACTATATCAGTGAACGGGAGTAGCTAGTTATTGTCGCGATGACTGTAACTGGCTGACGTGTTCTTGACTTAACCTTCCTCACATATATAATTTGCATCAGAAAAATGGCTTCACATGTATGCTGCTGGGGGAAATATTTGAGCTTGTGTAAGTATGGCAGATATTTGACGCCAAGTCCAGCTCATGAAGAAGATGGTAATGCTCTGTGGAAGTGATCCAATCCTTTTTCTGTGTAAATGTAGAACGCTGACTTCCATGACCATTTTGGGGTGCTTTCTGTTTTCTTCTTGTAGAATGTTAGTGTGACTTTACAACCTCTCTGGGAATAAATAATAACCCCAAATTTGGGCCTTTTTAATTCTTGTCCTGCAGGCAATTGGTATTTGTCGTTGCTTTCACTGTATTTTTGGCAAATTGCGTGGACTACGACGTCTTGTTTGGCAACAAATTGGTGAACCACACGGACTCGGCGAAGGTGACTCTTCCAGATGCTTTTCTGCCTGTGGACGTCTGTAGTGCCAGGTGAGCTCACGTGATCCCAGAGAAAGTCTATGTTCTTTCTTTTTACACCTCAATCTCCGTATATTTAAATTTTGCTCTCCCAGGATTCGGGACAACGTGTTTGTCATCTTCATCCTCGTCATCTCCGGAGTCTTCTGGCTCCACCGACTTGTCAAATTCATATACAACATCTGCTGCTATTGGGAGATCCGCTCCTTCTACATCAACGCTCTGAAGATGTCTATGGTGAGAGATGTCTCTCTCCGCCTCTCCAGTGTCCCATGTCACTTTTTTCCCCCCACCTTTCATTTTAGTCCAAATAACCAAGGACTTGCAGAGAAGGGCAGATGTTCGACTTGGGGGGGGAATCCCCCTTGGTTAAATTTGCGAATCGTAGGCGGGCGGGGGGATCGAAAAGCACTCAGCATCTCATGCAAGAGGCAAAAGGGCCAGACACACATACGTCCCCGCAAATCACCCATGTGCTCATTCTCAGATGTTCTTACCGTGGGCAACGTTTCTGTCAACACTGAGCAACAAAACACGAATGATCTGATTTACTCTCCCGCCACAGGCCGACCTCCCATACTTTACATGGCAGGAGGTGCAGGCACGCATTGTGGAGATCCAGAAGGAGCACCAGATCTGCATCCACAAGAAGGAGCTAACGGAGTTGGACATCTACCATCGCATATTGCGGTTCAAGAACTACATGGTGGCCATGATCAACAAGTCCCTGCTGCCCATTCGCTTCCGCCTGCCCGTCCTGGGCGACGTCATCTTTTACACACGTGGGCTCAAGTACAACTTTGAGCTGATCTTTTTTTGGGGCCCCAGCTCGCTCTTCGAGAACGAGTGGAGCCTGAAGACGGAGTACAAGCGGGGCGGCAGCCGGCTGGAGCTGGCCGACAGACTGAGCTCACGCATCCTGTGGATCGGCATCGCCAACCTGCTGCTGTGTCCCGTGATCCTCATCTGGCAGATCCTCTACGCCTTCTTCAGCTACACGGAGGTGATCAAGCGGGAGCCGGGCAGCCTGGGGGCCC
This sequence comes from Hippopotamyrus pictus, assembly GCA_026781145.1. NCBI lineage: Eukaryota > Metazoa > Chordata > Actinopteri > Osteoglossiformes > Mormyridae > Hippopotamyrus > Hippopotamyrus pictus. The sequence goes on from JAODLC010000109.1 coordinate 932,170, forward strand.
GCTGCTGGTCGCTCTACGGCCGCTTCTACTTACGGCACTTCAACGAGCTGGACCACGAGCTCATGTCCCGCCTCAGCAAGGGCTACAAGGCCTCTTCCAAGTACATGAACTGCTTCATGTCGCCGCTGCTCACGGTGGTCGCCAAGAACGTCGCCTTCTTCGCCGGCTCCATCCTGGCGGTGCTCATCGCCCTCACCATCTACGACGAGGACGTCCTGGCTGTAGAGCATGTCCTCACCAGCATCACCCTCCTGGGGGTCTGCATCACTGTCTGCCGGTGAGGACCGCAACTGGCCAAAAGTGGTTTAGGAAATGTACCGTGCCAGTCAAAAGTTTGGACATGCCAAGTTACTTACAAAGAAGAACGATAGTGTCACATGATATGAGCCGGCCACCTGACCTAAGCAGAGTAAAAATGGTTTTGGAGGAGTTTGACCAGAGAGTGAAGGAAAAGCGGCCAATGAGTGCTTGTGCCTCATTCCATTATTCTCGGAGGTCGTAAGTTGGCACTGGGAATGATGTCACACATATGAGTTAACCACCTTCCAGTACAGCGATTCGGAAAGCCATTTAGCAATACCAGGGACCTGCTTCAAAAAATAGGATTTCTTGCTGAGCTGGATAACTTGTCAGATTTAAGGTTAAATGGCCTTTATCTTCATTCACTTCAGTTTAGCCCAAACTACCTTAAATTATCTGGCTAAGCAAGAAATCCTGCTTCCTGAATCAGGCCTCGGTTCTAGTCCAGTTCAATGTTAGCCATTATTAGCAATATCAGCTGATAACACATTGCGCGGTATTTCTCTCATAAAAACACCGTAGCAACACGTCCACAGATGGAGGCTGGACAGTACTGTGTGTACGACCGATTTAAGGAGACACATATAAGACTTAACTACTAATAAACAGTATATAACTATAGCTTTAGCTTCTCTTGATCTTGAATTCTGAAGTCAGGATTGTGTAGAGTCCTCCGACTTCAGACAGGAGGATCAGCCAGTCCCTGGAGCAATTGGGGTTAAGGGCCTTGTTCAAGGGCCCAATGGTAGGATCACTCTGCCGACCCAGAGATTTGAACCAGTAATATTCTTAGTGCCAACCCACAGACCTGCCCCCCAACATTTTTTTTTCAATACTTTTTTAGTCAGTTCATAATTCCATATGGTTCATTCTATAGTTTTCATGTCTCTATAATTATTCTAAAATGTAAACAATAGTACAAATACACCTTTCTATGGGTAGGTGTGTCCAGACTTTTGACTGGTACTATAGGTCTGGCCAAGCGTCACAATAGGTGCCTTCATAAATGCTTATTTTCTTTCCTGCTCCGTGTTGTTCTTGATCTGCTGAGATGTGTGGGGGCCCTTCGTTTCATGTCCAGCCTCTCGCCCTCCTCTGTAGCTCCTTCATCCCAGACAAACATCTGGTCTTCTGCCCAGAGCAGCTGCTCAAAGTCATCCTGGCACACATCCACTACATGCCGGACCACTGGCAGGGGAACGCCCACCGCTATGAGACCAGGGATGAGTTTGCCCAGCTCTTCCAGTACAAGGCCGTGAGTCACTCATTCAGTATGCCAAGAAAATTCCGACAATTCGAGCAGGAGTTTTTAACCTGAGGTCCACGACCCTCCTGGGGATATCAGAGATGTTTTATAAAGTCAAAATTCTAGAATTACCATCTGATTAACGCAATGCAAAAAAATATTAAAGCAGGTTCAGCCCAGTCCTTATTTGTCACTTATGGATGTGATCTCACATCCATATGAGATCGTTAGCTCTGGCGTTATTACGGGGTTGTACCATCAGAAACTAAACACCAAATACATGAAACACTGCTTTTCAGAGAAAGGCCAGTTTTTCCGCAATATTCTGGGGTTACGGACGGATTATCATTTTCTCTGAATTTAGCGTCTAGAGTTTAGCATTTAGCACTTTCGCCCATGCAGGTGTTCATCCTGGAGGAGCTTCTAAGTCCCGTGATCACGCCCCTCATCCTCATCTTCTGCCTCCGCCGCAAGTCCCTGGAGATCATCGACTTCTTCCGCAACTTCACCGTGGAGGTGGTGGGCGTGGGCGACACGTGCTCCTTCGCCCAGATGGACGTCCGTCAACATGGGCACCCCGCGGTGAGGGGCACGCCGACACGCTTTACTCTGACTGAACCGTAAATTATGAACTATAAGCTACGTTTCCTTGCTCAGTTCTTTATGTAGTGTGCTGCAGTACTTTCAGCTCTTGACTTACGCTGTACTGTAATTAATAATCACTTCCTAAGAGGTATATTTTTTTACAGTCTTCAAAATGCACCTAAATTGGGTGCTCAACGTCAGCCTAATAGTTCAGATCCATTAAGGTACAATCAGAGTGTCTATTTTTGCTGGTTGCCATGGTTACCCCATTGAGCGAGTCTTATTCCGCCCGGCAGTGGATGTCGGCGGGGAGAACGGAGGCCTCCATCTACCAGCAGGCGGAGGACGGCAAGACGGAGCTGTCGCTCATGCACTTCGCTATCACCAACCCTCGCTGGCAGCCGCCGCGGGAGAGCACCACTTTCATCAGCCAGCTGAAGGAGAAGGTGCAGCGGGAGGCTGCCTCTGGCCAGCAGGGCGTCCTCGCCGAGAACCACATCCTCACCTCCATGCAGTCTGAGTCGGAGGTGCGGAGGGTGGGGTGCGTTTGGGGGGTGGCGGTTGGAGGTCGCTGCTACAGCCATTAGCAGCTGTCTCTTCATTGGCTGATGGTGCCTCCCGCCTTAGACTATTGGTCACTGTTATGCCATATATATGGACGCGCTTGGTAGCATCCACCCTCTGTTTAAACACAAGCTCTGTGTCGCAGCTATTCCTGCAATAAGCTGTCAGGCTCTCCCTGTGATGTGGTAACGACGCCTCTTACATCTCGCTTCAGCCCCACAGCCTGATCGCCAACCTCCTCGCAGGCCCCCCCCCTCTGGGGTCTCTCCACCTGGGCCGGGACGCTTCGGTGACCAACCACGCGGTGGACGTGGGCCTCATGGAAGGGACCTCCGCTCTGCGCTCCTTCTCTCCTCTCAGTGGCAGCCAGCACCTGCGAGGCAGCTTCGCCTCCTCCCGCCTGCCCCGTGGCGACGGCGCCGCCCTGGTGGGGGGCAGAGCCATGGCCGGGTCGGGGTGAGAGCTTTGCATTCCTGACACACAGCAAAATGTATCATTTGATTTCAATCTTATGACTTTAGGGACTTTTCCTCTATTTCTATCATAGACATCCATCCATACATCTATCCCTGCATCTTTTAACCATCTACCCTGATCTGTGGGGCAGAGAAGGACAGAAAGCTTTAGCCAGTACAATAGTTAGTATGGAGCTTAGTTATCCCTGCAGATACTTAATTGCCCACTTTGTGCCCCAGTAGAGGAATTACTTTGTCTCCCCTTTTGATTCCTCTCATCTTCTCTCGGTTGCACAGAGCTGATGCCCGCACTGCAAGCTCTAGCAGCAGTGCCTGGGAGGGCCAGCTGAACAGCATGGTCCTATCAGAATATGCATCCACTGAAATGAGCATCCACGCCCTCTACATCCATGAGGTATGGACTCCCACAATGCACCGCTTTGTTCAAGAGCTGCACTGATCGACCCAGACGAACCGTACCTGAAGCCGTACGACGTATGTACGTTCCCTCTGCTGTGACACGCAGCTCCACAAGCAGCAGTCACGAGGGCAGCTGTCCCGTCACACGTGGCACAGGCGGGACAGTGACGAGAGCAGCGAGGATGCTCCCGACGACAATGAAGGACTGCGCAACTTTCCCCGGTCCAACACCTTCCCTTGTACTACCACCCCCCACCAAGAGGGGGCGCTGCTGCACAACGCCGGTCAGCGCCGTTATGGTGGAACCGCTGGTATGGCCCCCTTCTTCCCCTTCTTGTAGATAAAAGGCAGCGAATAGCGATGCAATTCATTGGTCTGGCAGTAACCTATCATGAAACGACTCCAGAACAGCAGTCCTCAGCCATGCTGGTTATGCTAGTTGTCATTCCCGCTTCCTGATTAATTAGTTCTTACTTTTTCATGGCGCTGTTTGGGCATCACTTTTGTTTAGTGGCATCATCATGACCTGCTCTGTGTGTGGAGTTTGGATGCTTTTCCCTCAAGTACAACTGCTTAGACCAGTGTTTCTTAACCCAGTCCTCGGGGAACCCCAGACAGTGCATGTTTTTTCTCCCTCCCAGCTCCCAGCCAATCAGGAACACCGAATACGTGGTACAGGTGCACTGGGAGCTGAGAGGAAGCTAAAACATGGACTGTCTGGGGTTCCCTGAGGACTGGGTTAAGAAACACTGGCTTAGACAGTTCATTGCGGTGGTGGCATCCAGAACCATCCAAAAGCTTGCTGAAGCCTAATGAATTAACAGCTGTTATTAAAATCAGTGAACCAAGCAGGTGTTTGGGGCCAGGGGCTGTAGACAGTAGATGTATCAAAGGGAATTGATTGCATTTTGGATCTTTGGAGAGGAATCTTGCCTCAGAAGTGTGACAGCCCTGCTGTCTTGTCCCTCAGAGTCTGTGAGCGGGGGCCTCCGGTCGGCGCCGAGGGTTCCCCGGATGCCCATGGGCGGTTGGGCCGAGGAGGCCCAAGCAGGCCGGCACCACGACCCAGTACTGGAGGAGGGGTCTGAGGATGAGCTGCCACCACACATCCAGAAGGTCTGTGCCACGGGGGGAGGGGGGGGCTGGGAAAATGGGCCCAAGGTGACACTTAAATCAGATCCACCAATGGTCACTAGTTCTAGTTCAAACCATGGAACATGCTTACAGAATGGGAATGCTTCAGTGGGTGGGGTTATTGACCATCATCATCACCATCTGCATTAAACTAGTTCCTATTGGTTACCTTATTGATTGACAATAGCTTAAACCAGGGAGTTAAACCCAACACCACCCATCGTGACCTTCTGAATTTTATATCTGTGACTTTCATACTGGACTGTTTACCAAAAGGGCAGGTAAATGCCAAAATAAGGTTAATTTAAGCTTGGTTTTGTAAGCCTTGGTTGTCCCTCTGTCATTACAGGTGACATAACCCATATACATCACTGATTGTTGCTCATGGGTTCGACGCCCGTCCCCAGAACTGACACATGGAGCTTCACCTGAGACAAACACTCGCACTGAACCAAGGATGTCGCAGTGCTTCTGTGTGCGACATTCTCTACTAGAGCCTCATGAGACAGACTTTACATCATAATAAAACATCCTGTGGAGAAGCAGAAGGCCAGTACCACACCCACCTGGATTAATGCCCGGCCGTTTTAGCCAAGAGGAAGAGGAAACAGCATTTTTTTAAGACCTTGGAAAGGGGTCTGAGGAGAGCGCAATGATATCTGTTAACCTGCAACCCAGAAACTTCTCCCACACGAATGGCTGTGCAGTTTTTAATGCTGCCCTCTTTTGTGAAGGAGCTTTGACCGGATGTCCTGAAAACATTGCAAAAAAAACATTTATAACATAAATATTTAAAGAAACAGCACAGTAGACTGCAGGTTCTGGTGAATGTAGGATTTAAATACTGTCAATAATGTAGGATGGGACCTTTACCTTTGACATGATGGAGAGTCAGGTGCTGGGGAAGTTTATGTGGAGGTGTGTGTGTCTGTGTCTGTGTGTGTGTGTTGTGTGTATGTGTGTGTTGTGTGTATGTCTGTGTGTGTATCTGTTTGCGCGTCTGTGTGTGTGTGTGTCTGTGTGTGTGTTGTGTGTGTGTGTGTGCACATTTTACCAGCTGGCACTCTGTCACACTGACGAAACTCCTTACTACTAGTTATTCTCACTGACTGGTGTGTTTGTCCCGCTTTGTTGCACTTTGATGAAATATCTCTGGAAAGATTTTTATTTTCAAAAAAGGACAGCAGGGAAGATCAGAAATGACATGAAGACAAACTTTGCCAATGGCGAATAATTGTAAAAATATATAATGTTCATAAAAAACCTTGTGAATTCAGCATGTACTGTTCATATTAGTCTGCTGATCTTAGACTGATTTTGCTGTTGTTTGTGGGCCTGTGTTATCATTTCTCCAAATTTTAAAGATAGTGCTGATTTGAAAACCACTACAGTTATTTATTCAACTTAAAGTTGTTTTATATTGATAGCTTTGTTTGCATCTCTAGTTAAAATACTAAGACTGTCAGGCAGGTCATGGTGATTTACGGAGACACATATTGCTAGCAAAATGCACATTCGCTCATTTTTCTCTCAATATCTTTCAGGTTTTTCATTGTAAGAAGCAACATTTATAGAGGGTGTGCAAGTATTTATACAAGTAACAAAAATGTATTCCAGAGAAACAAACACAAAAATACAAAATGCTCGCTGCAAACTCAAATCACTGAGCTAAACTGAAGTGCATGAATCCACCCCAGCACATTTTCACATATAAAAACAAATACTGGGAAACCCAGATTAGCCATAATTGTTGCAATCAAACCATATGATCATAATGCATCGTGGTAAAAAAGTGCATAAGGTCATCCCTAAAAACAGACTATATTTTGTGTTTGCCACATTTCAATAAAAATGTACTTCATGTAATTTGGATAGTTAACAAAAAGCCGTCTATTGCAAATTAAGCCCAGGCTACTTGTCATGATATCTGGGGTATTTAATTAGGACACTTAAAATACCTAAAGTAATGTGGTATAGTGACAGTGTGGGGAGAACTGAGCAAATACAACGACAAGCGTAAGCACACAAAGTAATAAATATTCTACAAAGTTACAAGGAATTATGGGAAAATGGGAACAAAGAAATAATTTCATGAGTTGTGTATATGGGAACTGTTCGAAAAATACTGTAGTCTTGTAGTCTTACGACTATCTGGACTACTCTTAGGTTTGTATTTTTTCATGCTTTTCTTAAAATGCTTATTCAAAGGCCTTTCTGTGAAAAACCCCGATTTTTTAGGCTCCCGTTGAGGCGAAACCCATTTATGTTCCAGATGAATCCCTCAAATCAATGCGTGGCTGCAACCCTGGCAGTTAGTGATTCCCGTCAGCCTGATTCAAATACGCTTTTAAAGCGCCAAATGTCAGTTCCAACAGAACTGCACATATATGCATTTGTTGTTTTTTTTTTTATAGATTTGAATTATTTATATTATACGTTTTGTACAGCTGTAAATCCATTAATAAATTGTAAGTTTACTAAGCAGACCCTTTTAATTACTTTGTCTTTATTAACGTGTGTCGTGTCTGCACATTCCCCTAAATGGCTATGCACTTGACCTCTACCTTAAGTCCAGAAGATGGCGATATGTAGCCATTTTGGGCCCAGCTGGGTTATGTGAGTCCCGGTACACTTGTTCTAGGCAGAGTAGTCTGGTTACTCCTGGGTAACTTTCAAATAGGCCCAGACCAGGAACACTGTATGGATTATATCTCACACCTGATTTGGGAACCCCCTGGACTGGGCATCTGACTCCATCCCCCCCCCAGCCCCAGGTCAGCAAAAAAAAAAAAAAAAGTCCAGCCTTCAAACAAGCTAGAGACTGGCCCTTGTGTACAAAGTGACCCTCATTCAGATGATGACATCCTATTTAATACAAATTAATATTATATAGTGTTAGTGCTGCCATGAATACGTATTTCTATAAGAAATATTTTAAAGAAAAAACTACTGCCACCTTTATTTCCCTACCATGGACTACTTCTAACTGGTGCTAGGCTCCAGAATTATGATGGATGGCTGAACATTTATATTTTTATCTACTTGACAGCAAAATACTTATATATTTCATAGTACTATATTTTCCTTTTTTGAAATCAGTGTCACTTTTTATTGGTCCATTCTGTTTCTTTTCTGGCATCACGCGCCCAGGATGACCGGAAACATCTTTCGTACCACTTGCTTCCTGGCTTCCTTGATTGTCTGTACGGCGGGTTCGGGTGAGGAGGTGACTCGCATGGCCTCATCCTGTGCTGTTTTGTCGGATGTACTTCCAGGCGTCCCCTGTGGTTGCATTTGGCCCTGGAGCCCATCCTTTGTGCTCACGTAGTGCTTCACTTCCGATCCCCTCCATCCTCGGCAGCTGACTCTTCTTCTAGGTCCCGTACTCTACATAAGACGGGAATAGTTACGATATAATAACGCAAAGTATATAATTATCTCTACGTCATTCAAGCAGGGACTGGCGACGAAGGAAACGGTCATGTCGATATTCATAGCGGTGTGTTTCTGTTTTTATTTTTCTTCTACAAAATGTAAACAACAACATCATTTCAACTACACATTCATTAGACATAAGGCAGAATAAAGCTTCCGTTAGCAATCTATATATTTTAAAGTGAAATATAAACGCACATACTTTGAATTACATTTAAGAATGAGTTGTTACACGAACGTCATTATTTTTCGCATTCATGCTTATAGAATTAACAATCCTATTCTTATATATGATTATGCTTATAGTGTCGTGTACTTGTATTTCTAGTTAAAATTAAAAAATACATACATACAAAATAAAAATAATAAAACAATCCTACTATGGGACGACGGGATCTGCGTTACTTTTTTTTCATTAGAAACTTTATTTTAATTCGAGGGGTCTCCTTTATACCCATGTTAAAAGTAGTATGTAGGTGTCACGTACGTCACAGCTTTTCTCGGGTTATGCATGCCCTGAAACCTCATGACGACGTGCCGTTTTGTATTCTGTCGGCATCATTTATTTCAAGGGACTCGATCCCCTCTCCCCGCTCGGCAAGTTTTAGGAGACCCCAACTCTTTTGGTGGCTCGTTGTTTTCATTATCAGCTTTTTTCCACCAACGTCATTATGTACAATGCAGATATATAGGTAGACATGTACGAAAGAGTCTGTTATCCAAAAGTGCGAGACAGTTTTGTTATATAGAATATGTATAATGGAATATATAATTAAATATTTTATTTGACAGATTCTTACGGAATGAATTGGTTACGCTACTGTAGTTCAAACTGCATTTGCGATACTGCTCGATGATGCTTAGCTCTAGCGTAGAGAATATTTATCAGCAAATAGCTAAAACGTGCTTTAGGAAAGTGATGGTCAACCTATTTATACACGGACAAATGTGCCCATGGCAAGACAAAAAAAAGGTTAGAGAAAAGCTATGTAGGGTACGTTTTTAAATGCGATGGCCGTGGTATATATAAAAAAGCACTTTGATGACAATGTCCGCTAGAATTTGCCGTGATGTTGACCCCAGAACACGATGCATACGAATGATTATCGGTTACTAAATTAGCGAGCCACTCCTCGGTGCGGGCAACATAAATTAACAATGTCGTCATCAGATAATACGTTTCTGATTATAAGTCTTCAGCGGCTTGCAAATAATTAAAGCTATTGTAAAAGGACACAAATTCGCGTGGTTTTATAAAGCTAAGTAATCGTTATAGTACTACTATCGTTGTTGTTACAATTGTGTTATGTTATGACAAATAATGATTTCTGAACGAAGTATTGTAGTTATACAATAAAAATTGAGTTCGTTTTTTTATATATAAATTTGTTTGATAAGAAGGAAATCCAACGTTCTTGTCAGAGCCCGGATAGCTCAGTCGGTAGAGCATCAGACTTTTAATCTGAGGGTCCAGGGTTCAAGTCCCTGTTCGGGCGGTTCTCGTTTTCCGCTTTGTATGTATCAACGATTTTTTTTTTTTCTTCCTAACTGACAAAATTATAGAAAAATATGTAATAACACAGCGTCAATTGTCTGAATGAAACAGTAGACTCTAGTATTACCTTTAGAGCGTCAAATACCCTAATTACAGTTGTTCACAGAATTTGTTTGTATTTGCCATGGTGAACCTCACTTACGATTTATTGAGAATACATGCAATGTGAAAACAAATATTATTTGAACTGGACACAACCATTATTAGAGAAAAAAAAGCAGAGATCCTGGAGTGCAGCGCTATGACCATTAGAGTGCCATAAAACCAGGTTGTGACATTGAAGGTAGCAGCATAAGCCGTAGATTACAGTGTACCCTTCGGCCACCACTGCACCTTGTTGTCACAGTCTGTTAGCATGGTGCAGAGGATAGCTGAGGGCGCTGCTTTCTACACTGGTCAACGTCATTTGCAGCAATAGCTAATCTGCCAAAGTGTTGGATGCTGTCAACTACTGGGTTGGCCATTTCTACCTACCCATTTGACTATTGATGACCGTTTACATGGAGTGCTGGGTAGAGAATAAAAGGGACGGGACAACTGCAGCGGGGTGAGACAGGTACCTGGCTGGAGATCCGAAATGACCCCGACACTGATCGTCTTCACCTTGTGTGTGGTGGCTCACACCTGGGCCGTTCCTCTTCTGGTAAGTCTGATCAGTGCTTCACTAGCTTACATTTCACCTTAAATATGCCTGTTTGTGGCGCTATGTTATACGCCTGGTTTGTTTCCGTATCCTTAAAGAATATTCCTGGGACAAACAGCAGCAAGAAGAGGTTCCAACGGGAACTGTCAGGTTTGTCAAACGTGTGCAATCAATGTACATTTCATATAAATAAGATCACCATATTCAAGCATTATATGAATATATGGGCGTGTGTGTGTGAAATTAGTTGTTTTTACTTTTATAGAAGAGTTCATGCCTCAAAATGAGATGACAGCAATGGACAAAATCATGAGGGCAAATGAATATCAAGGTAAGAACAGTTTGAATGTCTTGCATTACATCTACAATGAGATGCTCCTTATAAATTTAACTCAGGCAGGTAGCATCTCAATATATTAATGCGTGTCCCCTGTCCTGCACCCCACATCCACCCCAGCAGAGGGCAGTGGCTTCAGGGAGGGTGACATTGCTGTGTCCAACAAGAGAGGCTCCAGGAGCTGCTTTGCCCGGAGCTGCTTGTGGCCCAAGTCAGTGGACGGGAACGTGTACATCGCTTACACACTGTCCCCAGAGTACAGTGAGTGTCACTGCCAGCTTTCCAACTGGAATCAGCAGTGTCTTCTGGTTCTCCTTGGGTCTTTGTGCAGAAATTCACATAGTGAAATGTGAATGTTTAGTTCCTTAATCTTCCATGTTCCTCCATCCCTTTACCACAGATGACCTGGACATTATGACAATCCAGGAAGGAATGGAGGCCATTGAGAATGGCACCTGTATCCGCTTTGTGCCCCAGACACACCAGAATGACTATCTGGATATCCAGCCCAAGTCAGGGTCAGTTACCAAATAATGCTATCGCATTCTGGAACTGAGATGCCAATATTTTCCTCCAAGGATAATTGTGGCTGTTTTTTCAAAGAAAGAAAATCAAGAACCTTCAAAAAGTTTCATGTGCAATGGTGAACTATACCCAATATGCCTTGACTGTGCATGCGTGTGTGTGTGTGTTGTGTGGTACAGATGCTGGTCGTACCTGGGATTTCACGGCGGGCCACAGATTATCTCCTTACAGGCCCCGGAATGTGTTACAACGGGAGTGACGAGTCACGAGCTCATGCACGCCCTGGGCTTTGTGCACGAGCAGTCACGCGCCGACCGTGACAAGTACGTCACTATCCTGTGGGGTAACATCTGGAAAGGTAAGGAACAAAGCAATCACCGTACACAGACCTACATCTGATTACTCATACAGTACTTTCAAGCACCTATCTCGCGATTTTTCCAACAGAGCATGTGCAGAAATTTGAGAAGTACAAAATGAACAATCTGGACACCCCATATGACTATGCTTCTATCATGCACTTTGGAAAGTAAGTAGAGATGTAGGTTTTTGGGTTAAGGGAATGGAATGCCTATTCTAAAATGGATAATAATCTATTGGTGCTTTATGGATGCATTAATTGGAGCAGAATTTTGAGGAAGGTTATCTGTTGATGAAGGTATGCCTACTCTGAGGATGGAGACCCCACCATCATTCCAAAGGGCAACCTAGGTGCCCAGCTGGGCCAAAGGTTCGCCCCCAGCGAACTGGACAAGTTCAAGATCAACAAACTCTACAAATGCGGTGAGTGTTGTGTGTCATGTAGACATGGATGAGTGACAATGTGTCTTCATCTTTCAGGGGGAACATCGCTCTGGCATATTCCCTGAAAAATCAAGCCAAGATCAAACTTGCTGTTGATTATGTTTTATTTTGGAAAATTCTATTGTCAGGTCATTAATGAAAAGCCATGTATGAATATTATAGGCTCAGATTTAGGTGGAAAATGTCTAGAAGAAATTATGATTCTTGGGAGATATCAAGGCATTCAATGTTCCATCCTGCAACTCCAACCATTAAGTCTGAGAATGAGTCATTTGTAAGGCTTTCACTAGTTTGAATTTTCTCTCTGTTTCCCAACAGATGTGTGAGCAGGGGGGTCAGAAGGCATCCTAGGTCATGGTGACCATTGAAAGGGCAGCCATGGAAAGTGAGGGTCAAAGCTGAGGTTCCAATCATTAGATGTAGTGCAATGTTAAGACGTGGTGTCAGTCAATAAAACCCTCCATTACACTTCTCTTCTTGTTCCTGTCTGTTCTGTTACAAAAAGAACATTTACATTTCATTCAGTTTCATTCAGGTTACAAGTAACCCACATAAAAAGTGAAGACCTAAAACTACCAGAACTACCTAAAACTACCAAGATTATCTAAAAAAAGAATTCTTAATTTACTCATAACCATGACCAATATAAGCATTTGATGGATGGATGGATGGATGGATGGATGGGTGGTATTGGGACTGCTTTAAATCCCGTGTCACAACCTACCATACCCATTTCTAAATTCTTTTCTTGCTCTTCTTGGTGTAACAAACCAGAAGGTCACACCAGAGGAACACACACAAGCATTGTATCAACCAATGAGAGGAGAACAGGGCAGTCATGTCATTTCGCTGTCCCACAATGCAGTAACCTGTCTGTTGGTATTGAGACTTGCTGAAACAAGGGACATGCAATAGCCATAACATTGAAATGACTGGACTGCGTGTCCCTGTCAAACTAACAAATGCCCCCCCCCCCCCAACCAAGAAAAGGAGGGTTGTAGATGACATCAAACTGTAACATCCACACCAAGCGCAGGCTGTCATCTGTCATGTTGGTGCATAGATACTTGTGTGTGTATGTTCTGTACTGTTTTGTGACGTCTTCATGGTCTGGGACCTGTATCATGAAGCAGGGGTTCTTGCTTAGCCGGATAACTTGGTCAGATGTAAGGCCATGCAGTTTAAATGGACTTTGTCTATGTGTGAATTCAAGGGGCAGCGTTGGAAGACCGAAAGCATCGGAGCAATCAGAGAAATGTGTCATTCTTTTGCCTTGGTGTGAAGGATCCAGTGATTAACAAATTAAAGAATAAATCAAAACATAAATTACATTACAATTGATATTTAAAAATAAAAATGAAGCAAAATAATATCAGTAAAAGAAAAGCATTGCTCAGTGGAATGATTAGAAGAATGATCCTTTTCCCTGTATCTATGACTCTCTTGATTGAAGATTTTATTTCTTATGTACACAGTTATGCAAGTCCAACATGGAATGACATGTAAGCATGACCAATTTCTGAAACTGCATAATGAAGAGAGCAAGGGATTCGTTAGAAAACTACGGTTAATTATTGGGCTATACAAGACCTATAGACGAAAATTATAGACTACATGACTAAAAACCAATTACACGCCAAAAGAGAAAGAGAAATAAGGCGATTGGCTGGAAACACGCAGACCATCAGCTTCCATTTCTGTTCTCAGTCTGGGTTTATGAAAGGGAGAAATACCTCTAATATCATACGTCTTATTTTAGATATTTCAGATTTCCCAGAACTGGTCAACAAAGTGGCTATTATATTATTTTTAGATTTTTAAAGCCTTTGACACAGAGGAACACGAGTTCATGGCTTTTGATATAATTTCTTAAATATTATGCAGACTTTTTATAAGAATATAAATAGCAGTGTAGGCTTGTACAAGGGTACTTCTCTAAGATTTGTAATTAACAGGCATTAGACAAGGCTGTCCTCTTCATTTCTTTTTATTAGCAGATGAGGTTCTTAATCTTTAGGTTGCGTATCTGGTCTAATACTAGTGGGATGCAAATAGCAGAGTGTACCATCATCATTAGTTAGCCGATGACTGTTTTTAAAAATATTGAGCAGGTTCCCATTATAGTGAAAGTTTAATATTTTTGGATGCATCCACACTTTCTGTCTATCAGGCTAAGGGTGAGATTATGACTGTACATGACTTGGATGTTTCCCAAACATGTGGAATAAGAGTTAAACAGACAGTTCGATACCTTGGCACTTTGACATGCTCTGATAGAACAGTGGAAAACTTTCATCCATCCATCCATCCATCCATCCATCCAATTTCTGAAACTGCTTATCCTTTTCAGGGTCGTGGGAAGTAGAAAACTTTTCACAAAAAAAAAACATTTAGGAATATATTTCATTGTTGACTTCAAAGAGCCCTAACAATAGAAGGCTGCATTCAGCTTTCCAAGACTGAGGGTGTATCTATACTTTTGTTTTTTTTATATATTGTTTTTATATTGTTTCTCTATGTTGATTCCAAGACATGTTCAACAATTGACTCTCTTTTATTCAAATTTATAAGGAAAAACAAAGCAGAATATGTCAAGAGAAAGATCATAGAGTTAAATCAGAGGGACATTTCAATGCATTAGACTTTAATCTGTCATATTGAAGGGAACGGAGGAGACACGAGACAAGATTGAAAATAAAAGGGATTTATTCTAACAAAAGTAACAATAACAGAAAATAAACAGGACTGCAAGGGGGAGAAAGCAGTTAAAATAAACCTGTTTCCAATCCTCCCATTTTGGATCCCGCATGGTCCTGTTTGTTTCCAGACTTTGTTCATTTAGTTAAAAAAAAAACCTTTTCTTTCGCCACAACGCCAGCCCTCAAGTCCCCCGTCCCTCAAATTGTGACACACCCTTGTACATTATGGAATAACTAACGTGTGTTACATAGGAGTAAGACTTTATTCAAGAGGGATCGGTTTGATAAAGGCATTATATTTATTCTGGACTCATTAGTGTCATCATGGGGTTTCTCCGGGTATTCTGGTTGTCCAAAAACATACTAAGGTTTATTGGAGTTACCAAATTGCCCATAGGTGTGAGTGAATGGTGTGTGAGTGAATGGTGTGAGCGTGCCGTGAGATGGGTTTAGCGCCCCATCTTGGGTTGTTCCCCACCTTTCACCCATAGGCTCTGGGATAGGCACTGGACCCCCCAACCCTGAACAGGAAAAGCAGTTTCAGACACTGGAGTTGGATGATAACAGAAATACATCTTAAAATCTTACATGAATACTACCCTTGCAACACCGTGCTTAATAAGTTTAAATGTGATATTTCTGTGACGTGCTCTTTTTGTAATCTGGTACCAGAAACAATTGCTCATTTATTTTGCATCTGTGTATATTCAAGGGAATTATGTATGGAAAGCTCTGCTAATACATATGACATATCATAAATTTGTGAGTTTACTGATGTAACAATATTATTCCTAGCTTGGAATACTGGTTCTTCTTTAATAAATGTCATTAAGGTACAAACTCTTTTAGCAAAATTCCATATGCATAAATCAAAGATTATGTCAGCCAGACCCAATTTTAGGCTATTCCACATTGATTTAAAATGTGTATATGACTCATTATTAATAATAATAAGACGTCTCTTCTTTTCAGGAAAATCATCAAGTATCTGGATTGATCTTGAGCAGAGGTGGAAATTTCAGGTCCAGAAAGTACAAATACAGACCAGGATTTTGTTTCAACCAACCAGTGGTGTACTCTGTAACTGTGACTCTTTATGCTCCACTAGTTGGTTGAAACTAAATCACGGTCTGGATTTGTACTTTCTGGACCTGAAATTTCCACCTCTGATTTTGAGTAAAAACAGCAACCTTTATTTTCTTCCCTTTTTCTGGTTACACCACATACTTGTATGTATAGTGATTTGTTTTTCTTCTTTATTGTAACTATGGTTAACATTTATGCCTGTAAACCTGTATCTTTCAAATAATAAAAAAAGATCAGCTTCCGGGCATATCGCCATGGTGGGGATAGTTTGCTAAGTTTGAAGGTCTCCTGAGCAGAAGCAGCTGGTGCTCCTAACATCCAACTTGCATGTTGAACCACAGAACAGTGTCCACACACTAGAGTATGAGCTGGTAGTATCTAAGACAAAACAGATGATTTATTTAAACTGAATTTAACTGAGACTGATAGTTGCAGCCTTTTAAACACGCTCCACAGCATCTGACACACCCCACTACTGATCACACTCAGGGATGTTTACCAGGTCAAAATTCTTCAGAGAACCTCTGAAAAAATCACTGGACTCCAGATCTACAGAAGCCAGCAATCTCACACCGCTTTCATGGTGAGAATTATATAAAGTTGTTGCCTTTTAATACTAGCACTTAGACTCAAGCGTCTGGATTTTTAGGTGCCTTGAAAAAAGTGACATTACCCAATTAAAATAAAAGGGTCACAGTCACATTCATCTGCTCCTACGGAGGGAAATAACAGTTCAAAAGGCTTGAATTTTGCCAAACAGCTAAACTCTCATACTCTGTAATTCACCATACACACAGTGTTCTATAGGACTGAGTCACCGATCCAGCTTTCGGTTCACCATAAAATACAAGCAGGCCAGGTTAAAAACAGTAACCGTTAGAGAAGATGTCATACATGATTGTATTTCAAATTGCAATTTCTCCTTTGCTGGAGTGATTTGACAGCATGATTTTAAAATCAATATTTGGATAATAGAACATTCAGCCACACAGGGAGCAATCTGAAGAAACCTGAACTTAATCAATAATATGCTAACCAGACCAATAATAAAGGCTTGACTGTTTGTGCTGTATATGTAAGATGTCAGAAAAATAGTCAGAAAACAGAATTCCCTTCAATATATGGACTGAAAACAGTCATTGCATAAAAATAAAATGTATGATGCATTACTAAAAAAATGCTAAAAAAAATACTATAAAGTACCTTTGTGAATGCTCTGCTCTTTTAAAAAAAAGCTACATGTTCTAGATACACCTAGATTTCTAACTGGCGCTCTTGTGCTGGAAGGTCATTCGCATGGAGAGCCGTGTTCTTCCCCTGCGCCGTCTTTTCCGGCGGATTCTCGCTGTCACTTTCTGCCTTTCGCTGTCTAACGTCAGCAAGCAGAACAGAGAGCTGAAGGAGAGGTAGAGGGAAAGGTACAACAGGAACAAATAGCAAGCCCAGAGAAGCAGCATGTCATCCAGGGTGCGTGAAGGAGGAAGGGGACAAAGGCTCATAGGATACCTGAAAGAGTATCAGCAAAACAATACTCCCAAGACGTTAAAAATTTACAGGTACTATGTGTACCATCTATAAGAAGAGTGCGGAACCACAATGCATCCCAACAAAATCCACAGCTAATAATTAAGGTTTTTATGGCGCAGAAGGAATCCCAGCCCAGCATAAACTCTAGCACAGACTTTTCTCTAAACACAATAAAGTTATTATCCCTAATATTCTCAAAAGATTCTCCACAAGGACTATATCCAAAACTTCTCCTTCTCCTAGCCAGTCATCACTTGTTGTTGCTGCTACAATTTCCCACCATCCTCAGCGGCTTTCGGGTGCACATCTTGTGAGGGCTTCTTCCCAGGGTCCAAGGGCATGAGAGCTGAGGTCTCCAGGCACTTTTCTGGTGTCTTGTAATCCAGGTCTTACGGTATGGTTGGGGGCCATGTTTAATTCCACTTCCTAGGTATCACTTCTCAGAAGCAGCTTACCGGCAGATCAGTAGGTTTGCGGCACAGCCCGTTATACGCATCCCTCCGTGGGTGAATCTTTCGCCCTCTCTGGGATTCCCATTCCCTCAGACAGACCGGTGAGTGCATACTAATATTGCCCACCCATGTTACAAAAAGACAGCTGGGAGTCGAGCACTTGCAGCCCGAGGAGGAAGGTTCAGGGTTTGCACTCGCCAGTCAAGTGAAACCAACATGCAGCCAAGCTTCAACTGCTACATATCTTGGGCTGGACCAGAGACCCTCCACTCTCGGAGAGACGTTGTCATAGTGACTATTCATCAAGGCGGTTGTTATTTTCTCCTCTTTCATACAAGTTAAATGGGAAAAAAATGAAGGGAACCTCTAGCGAGCAATGACCAGAAATAACTTACCTAATAATTTCCCTTGCATGTTTACAGTGCATCTGTCTTTGTGTTTTCATTTGATGCAGTTTTAGGGGCATTAAATGGAGATGGTAACAAATTTTGTTAATAAAAATCAATGAAACCCCCTAAGGCTTTGTTACAGCTCTGTCTCGATCTCTGTATACAGAATCATGGTTAAAAAAATCTATACAAAGTAAAATGCAGATTTTCTCCAAATAAATACAATACAATTAATTACAACAGCAGTGATGTTAATAACTTGGTTTCTAAACCTACACACATTTACCTATTTTACAGTGATACATTGTGACTGATATTCTATATAAAAAGTTTGAGATTTAATAAGGGGAGGTTATTTTAAACAATGATTATGTGGCGTTTAGAGAGTGTGGTGGTTAAAGAAATGGACATGAAGGTTTATGACAGGGAGCCTGATGCTGTACAACTGACCAAGGTTACAAAGCTGTGCAATGTGTTTTAAAATGCGGGAAAATATTGACCATACCAATGGACATTTTGAAATACTGGATATTGGACTTCATAGAAATATATGTAAATTTACTATTATTGTATAAAACCATCCGGCCATGCATTTCCTATAACCTTGCATCCAATAAGGGGCAGTAGTACTGTATGGCACCTGAACAGCTAAAATTCCCTAAGCAGCTGCTGTCCATTAAACTGGGCTTTAGCGCCCTCTATAGGCCACGATATGTATCTATGTTTGTGGAGCCAAAAAAAACATAACAGCAATTATGTAAAGAAGGAATAAATTTTTCTTTGAGCTTACCTAAGTAGAACAGGTATTCACTGGTAACTTTGACTTGCTCAGAGATTGGTTGTTTGTGGGCCTCGTGGCTATAGTAACCAGTGGGTGTGTCACGACTAGGCTTGGCCTGGAAACAATGATTGAAACACAAGCAGAGTGACACCAAATCAGACAGAGAGCAACGGGGGGCTCTGGACTATGGTCCCAGCCCCTGTGCTCCACTCTCACACGTTACAGGTAAAGGAAAAAGCCAGCAGATGTATCACAGGTGACCCAACGCTCCAGAAGAATTTGGACCAAAGTCCACTTGGTTTTAAACCACACTGGGACTGCAGCCTGATTCCATCTCGACCAGCGCCATGGACGACCCCATGCTGGATCAGATGACCAGGCTAAGACTGAGACTCATGGAGAGAGTGAGTGTGTCTCTGAGACAGAGGACAAGATGCATAGTGGTCAGGATGTTAAGTCATATCTGTAAAAATAAGCAAAGCAAATAAAATAGATTAAATTGATTTTAAGAAAATTGCCCACTTTTTTGTAAAAAAAAATACGTAGATAACTGTCCCAGTATTGGTGTGGTTCTGGGCTACAGAGAAATATATATTTAAAAATTTTGCCTGGGTTGCTATGGTTACAGAGCCTCTTTTTAAAAACAGATTCCCCGTAATTCTTTTTAATGCTTTGACATTTTCAGCCCTTAGTCCGTTGTCTTTCACAGAAGCTGCAAAATGAAAGGAACCATATTGATGGAAGAGCAGAGTCGCCCCTCTCCACGCGTAAGAGATTGCAGAGTTTCAAACCTCTAAGTCGACATTATTTGGAAGTATATTTATTCATGTTTGGTCCCATAAATACATTTTTTATATACTATATAGTCCTTTTACAGCCATGCTACGTTTTGTGCAAATTAAGTGCAGTGAGTTGAACCTTTGTGAACAGCTTTTCTAGACATATGTGTACATTCAATGTCCAGTCAATGTGGAAATATTCCAGTCCATTATTGAAAGTGAACCTCTGGTTGTAACTTTAGCTGGACAGAACTGACTTCATTGATCTGTGAGCCAATGCTGAGTCGCCTTTCATATCCCTCCTGAATTGGAATAGCTCTTGATGAATGACAGGGTGTTTTTCTAAACATGGTTGAATGCGGAGATGAATACAGATGATATTAGAATGCTTCTAAATGCGAGCGCTTTCTCGTTTTGGCACAGGGAGCTGTGAGGATCAGGAACACGCACTGCACAGGGCATTAAAGAGAAAGAGGAACTTACTGCAGAGGATGAGGGTACTCTAACAGACACCACAAGATGAAGTCACTCCAGACGGAAGAGCTTTTGTTATTTTACGCTCAATGTCTTTGTGGTACCTGAGTCACATGCCTGCAGAAGAAAAGGCTTTCCTGGCAGGCATCGCTAAGCAACATGCCACAACAACGTTATTGCATTCTTCCTTATTTTGTACGAGAATTAAACTTTAGCTTGACAAAGAGAATACATTTATACAAAATGCGTTAAGCAATCAAACAAAAAACACTGATTAGAAACAACAAGAATAACCTTCAGAACTATTTCAAGCATCACGTTTCCTTTTTGTGTGTCACAGTATCTCATGAATTAACCCCGACTGGCTGTTGAAACCTCGACATATGTGCTTGTGGGTTTTTCTTTGTGTGTGACTCTTCTTGTGTGCCTGTGCACGTGTCCAGCAGGAGGAGCACATATCAGAAGACCTGCGTCGCCCCCACACCTGGGGCGGGACACGTGGGTGGTCCAGGCAGAATGCCCTGCCCCCCCTGCCTCCACACAGCCATGTGTGTCTTCCCCCACCAGCCGCAGTCACGCAACCACCCCCTGCTGTTCTGCTGCCCCGGGTCCTCCAGCAGGTAGCGAGCAACTGCTATGCTTATCAGGGAAGCGTGACCTTGTTTCACTTTATTTATGGAAATCAACACAAATCAGAGTGAACTATTGATTCTTTTGAAAGCTATAGGTGCTCGAAAGTAGCAAAGCACACACATCAAACATTACTCATTCAGAAAAATGAAAAATGTCATCCAAATCATTCATCACCTCCATAGATTCCGAGTAACCCGTAATTAATGGGTTCTACTCACCTTGAATGGTCTGTTTAACCACCTGCTGCTTCTCCATCATACTGTGGCATTAATTAATTCCACAGCAGCCGACAACCATAATTCAGCAGCTCCCACAACAGCAGCCTGTCATCGCACAAGTGCCACCCCCGCTGCCATTTTTACCCAGCAAGTCAGGAAGCATCAAAGAAGGTAATTCTGGCTCTATATCCAGAGTAGCAACTTCTATAGCACTTCTATAGCAGATATACTCAAATTTCTACACTGCCTTCCATTATTTCTGGACCTACCCCTTTCCCCCTCTTTTTCCACAATTTTTTGCACCGATGCTCCAAACTGTATAATAACTATATTATACTCTATTATACTCTATAATAACTATATTATACTCTATTATACTCTATAATAACTATATTATAAATGCCTATATTGTGTTCTTCATATGCTGAATCCAAATTTTATGTGTTTTTTTCCACATACCTGTCAGAGGTGATGGATGCCGTTTTGGGTGCACGAGTGATTCGAAAGTGCGCTGTCTCTTTCAGACATGATGGAGCTGATGCTTATGCAGAATGCACAGATGCACCAGATCATTATGCACAACATGATGCTGAAGGCCATCCCTCTTGGAGCACTCCCACCTCCAGGGGGCGCTGGTCAAGCCGCCCCAGCTCGCCAACACTTCACTCATCCAGGCCAGGTCAGTAAATCCTGTTTTTTTTTTTTGGGTAAACTGAGAACTGGTGTCTATTTAAAAAGCGCAGTGATATAACTCTTTTCCCAATAAAGATATGTTTAATATTCAAAAAGAACATTTTCTTTTAAAAGATAGTGATGTGCATTTTAGTAATGGTAACATTCATAACATCACAAAATGAAAATGCCGTTTGGAAGCCTGGTGGACTTCGGAGAAGACAAAACATTCCGGATATATTCTGAGTATATGGTCACTAGTAGACAACACTGACTTGATGATATTCAATAATAATCATCAACCTCCTCAACTGCATTCTGAAATGATGCATTGAGCTATATGGTATCAAGGTATTTGCTGGCTGAGAACTGAGCTTCAGACTTAGCTTACTTAAAAGCATTTGCTACATGTTCATGAATTTTTCCGCTTCTTCAGTGTGGCTGGTAGTGTATGAGTGCCTGCTGTTTCAGTAGATGATTTCTAAGCATTCAGGGAGCCAGTACCCATTTCTGACAAAGTTCTGCATTTCTTGGGAGAGGCAAGCTGTCTTTGTTAGATTATAAACCACTGAATCACACAACGACTGCCCTTGGTAAGTAAGAAATGGTGACATTGTGCCAAATGCCCCATTACACAAATATATATAATAACCTGGGGTCCTCTGTCATTGTAAAGACAGAGAAGCCCAGAGGAGATTCAGTTCATCACCACCATCACTACAGCATTCCTGCAGTACCGTTACCTCCCATTGGCTGTCCCCTGGCCTCTCCAGTGATGTCACCAGCAGGACAGGGAGGGACCTTTCATCCAACATTGCATCACATGACTGGCCCCATCATGCTGTCACCTCTAAATACGTAAGTCCTTGCAGTACTGCTTGGAAAAATTTTGTTAACTATAACCCAAAGAGTAGTGTCTGGTTATTTGTTATGTGTTGGTGAGTTGGTGATTGGAGTTTGTACTACTGTCTACTGTCTTTATACCTTAACATTATATCGATATATAGGCCAACATCTTTTAGTCGGTAACAAGAGGAACAGTAACTGTGTATTATCTGACTGCTAAAACACACACCCTTCACATTCTCCTTTTGTACGTTTCTTTTTAAGCGCAGGTGTGCACAATATACATCACACATTCCCTCTGGGCCTTTGATGTGAAAAGTGAGATGAAGACAACAGAAAAGAGACAACGACCACTCAGCAAACGTCACTCACGTGTGTCTGGATCTGTGACTGTGGATGCAGATGTCCCACCTCTTCCGGAAGTTCCTTGAGTCTCCCGCAAATTGACAGCAGCTCCCTGACACCCGCAAATGATGCATCATGTCCCGGAAATCTGTCGTTCTGCTATTCGGCTGCAGTAAAATTGGCCATGAAGGAGTTTTACTGCTGCAGCACCATCCACCACTAGGCTTGGGCAGTATCTGACTAATACTGTCTTAACATCCAGATGTTATACCACGGTATCTGACTTCTAATACTGTCTTAACATCCAGATTGTACCGCGGTATTTTCTGGGGATTTCACACTCAGTATTTTTACAGTTTGACTGTATTCATGATCATTGAGAGTTATTTAAGTTAGGGATGGGAATAAAGGCTGCTTGCAGGGAGCTGCATCCTGGAGCTCCATTCCATTCATTCAGCCGTCATTCTTTATCCATCTTCTCTTAAGGGGCGGGGTTACTAGGTTCATCTGTGAAATTATCAAGATAATAACAGGGTGAGAGTTTAATCAGATTCAGACTTAGCCCACAATATAATTTCATAAGCTATATTTTATGCACATGTGTTATGATCCTGAATAATATCCTTTGTAGTTTTTCTATTAGACGTGTGTTTCTTTATTTGAAAATGCATTTGGCTTTCTTGGTCACCGTACCCCCCTAACATATTTACATTTCACTGTTGCTGGGAGCAGTGCGCAGGTGCACATGTGAAATTGTCTGTAACACCACTTTGGAAGAATATTGTTTCTACATACTCCAAGCTTAACCCCATTAGGCGAATCATTTACATTATCATCAACAATAAAAAACCCATAAAATGTTATGTTTAAATACACTAAAGCATATTTACATTTAATGTATTTTTTTTTTTTTTTTTTTTTAAATAAAGTACAGTGGACCCTTGACTTATGAACTCAATTCATTCACAAGGGCTGGTCATGACTCAAGTTGGTCGCTTATGGACGCCTCTCCGGCATCTTGGCTCTTTGTTTATAACCGAACGAGCGGATACACCTCTTGGCCTTGACCGGCATTTGGGTCGTAACTCAAGACTTTGGTTGAAACTAAAATTTTGGTCGTAACCCAAGTTGTTTGTATATCAGGCTGATTGCAACTCGAGGGTCCAGTGTATACAAAACATACCACACCGCACTTGCAAACAAGTATACTAATTACTTCAAGTATGATTAAGCACACTAAACAACATTTTCAACCATAATGTACCGTTTTAAAAATATGCATAAGTACTTTTAAAGTGCGCTTAAAGTTCTTGGAAGGTTTCCTGTCAGTTTCTCGTACTTGGTTTCATTAATGTGTGTAACTGTTAACGTAACTGTGTAACTGTCATGTTCTGTGAACGCATTTCAAGTTTGGTTTTATAAGCGTTATTTTAACTCTTTCCCATGACGTTACGTTTGGGTTATTGTTGTTGTGCAGCAACAGACATGCGCAGCGCGCCACCTACGGCGGCTATACGGAGGCCGCACGGCTCATTTGCATACGTGACGTACGCCCTCGAGCTCTGGTGTTGTCGTCCGTTGCTTTTTCTGCACGTCCGTCGCGAAGCTTCTCTGTCGGAACGTCACACAGAGCTGGCCCTGACATACCAACCGGCGCCTCTTTTCTCCTGGCTGTCTGGGATGTACGAATGGATAGTTGACGGCATATCGTCGCTGTTTGTGCCGCGTACTGGCCAGAAGTCCGCCGGCTGGCCTAGGAACGGCAGCTCGCAGCTGTCGGCGGCGGACACTCCTGACTCCCGACGCCGGGGGAAGCACATAAGACCGGCTAAGCGGAACTACCAGAGGTCGGTGTGCCGCCGCCTTCACCGAAACGCTGCTATGTAGTTAGCTAACATTGTTGACAGTTCTGACGTTTGTTTCTGAACTGAAGTTCACTGGCTGCTTCAAACATTCACCCGTCTATGAAAAGTTACGAAATATCTGTACTTTAATGGGGGATTGATGAAAGTATTTATTGCGCGTTTACGTTTAGGCTCTTTGGTTTGCTTACTGTCCAGGCGACGTAAAGGCAGCCTGTTAAGGCTACGTTGAATTTTTATTAATTTGCCATCTTTTTTTATTTGCAGTGTGCACTCAGCTGATGCCAGAACCGAGTACGGCGAGATAAAAAGGGCGAGACGAGGTATTCAGAAGGCTTGGCTAATTCAGTATTCAGCTGTAGTTCTGTCACTTTTACACACGTTGGGTAGGGGAAATACTTTCTGCTTGGCGTGTAGGCACTCCTGTGGAATGTTGGTATATCTGTTAGTTTAATTCATGTTGGAACTACGTTGCATGCCGAGTTTATAAATTACTTATTGATCATTTGTTTGGTAAAATGATTTCAGTCTGGTGCGAGGGAAATCCCATCGGAGGTTTTTTATTCTGCGAAAGAGAGACGGAGCTGTGGATTGCATTAAGCTGTCCTTTCTGTCTTGCTTCAGATGCAGTGGTCAGCATTGTGAAAAAGACCATCTCGGGAGTTGCTGGACTTCTGCGGTTGCAAAACCCATTTATGATTCCCCGTGAGAGCACTACTGGTTATGCTGGAGACCAGGCATGTTTGGTTGGCTGACTTTCTTCTGTTTGTTCTGCACGTGTTCACGGATAACTCGGTATATCCGAGGTTATTTTGTTGTGGATTATGCCTTTTTGAATGAGAATTCCCAAACTGGTTTGTGGGCACTAAGGTTGTCTGTAAGATTAGAAAAGTGTGATTGTCATCCTAAGACTAGGGAATGGGTGCCCTTTCTAACAGACCTCTTATTACTGGTTTTCTTATTTTGTTACCAGAAAATCTTTGTGTCAACATATTACTTAGGGAAAGTCTTTTGCCATAAACCATGTGAAATGCAAGATTTCATATTTCGCAGGTTCCTTCAGATGAGCCTTTGGGAGTCGATGAAATCCAAAGCCACAGTTTGGGCATGTGGATAAGCTATGTGGAGATTGATATGGGTAAATAATACGTCAGTGCCTCATGTTTGATTTGATCAGCCATTGCTTATTCTAGCATAAATAAACATTATGGTTTTAAATTAAGTCTTAAAATGCTGTATTTTTACCCAGAGAAACCCAGTGAAGTGGGATATAGTGGCCTCCCTCCACCTTTGGTCAGGAAACACAAGTAAGATTTTACGAGTGTGCTAAACCATTTTGGTACTACTAATACAATTTTGGTACATTTTAGTACTACTTGTACAATTTTGTACAAACTTATACACTTAATTTTTTTCTAGCTTAAGATTATAACATCTCTTCCTACAGTGGGACTGGGCTACTTTCAGATAGGATCAAACACAAAGACTGCCAGCGGTCTCTTCAGCTCCTGCCCCCCCGGCCGGTCCACAGCAGCATGACATCATCAAACTTGAATGTCCCTGCCGCTGTCCCACAAAGCCATAACCACAGGCAGTGTCTTACTGTAGAGGAGGTGGGGTTGGGTGTGTGATTGTGTCTGAAGTGGCAACATTTGTGCTTTTTTTTTATAATGATCTTAAGAGGCACAATTTGACAGCAGCTTAAAACACAATTTAAAATTTTAAAGCACAATTTTAAAATCGTGTTTCCAGTTTTTCTCAGTGATAGTCACACTGGGAAAACCATTAATGGAATGTATTTGTTCAAATGTGTCCTTCCCTGTAATCTGTCTTTGTTTTTCTTTTCAGGCTTTGAAAGTAAGTGAAAAAGAGCACTTCAGACGTCTTGTGGAGATGGCTTCAGAGGAAAAGGCACGGAATAAACCCCTGCCCTTTGCACGAATCAGACCACCAGTGTGAGTATAGGCTAATACAGTGTTTTGCTGCATAATTCCTACAGTACCCAAGTCTGCTGGATGTGCACACCCATTTAAGTTTTAATGTTGGGGCAGTATTGTGCAATACCCCATAGAACAGACAGTTAGTGCCTTTTACTGAGAAATGAATGAATTTGATGTCTCTAGTTAAGTTTTCATAATTTTGTTTGGCCGTCAGAAAACCTTTCTTGAAAGAGACTCACAAACCAGCTGTTTTCAGCAGGACCTGTGACACCATTCCATCCAGGCCTGGCCCAATGAGAGGTAAATTAAGCCATGATACAGCTTTAATGCCGGTTAATGGAAATGGCTGTATTAGTTATCTATATCAAACACAGATCATTTTACCATTGTTCAGTAATAAAGATTGTAAAATCTCAAAACTGTAGGCAAATTGACACTTTTTTTTTTTTTTTACTTTCAGTGAACACTAATATATCAGTATGGAGAGATGCCCACTCCACAGGACCAAATAATGCGTAATTCACTTTTTCTTCATTTGGACTCCACCAATGCATCATTTTCCCTTCAGTGTGTAAGTTGCTCACAAAAGTTTTTGTGCTTCCAGAAAGGAAAATAGGATCACAGAGCCACAGCCAATGAAAGAGATGGTAAGGAATTCATAGGAGTCCTTATTAAGGGGCTCTATACAGGTTTTGTTTGCCAAGATACATATCCAGTATTATTGTCATGTGGTGGGTTTTCTCCTGCCTATTTGTTCCCCTCCACAGAGCAAAGGCAGCCACTTCCCAATCCGTGTGCAAGCTGAAGATACGATACTCAGGCAGCGTGAGAAGCCATTCAGCGCTCCATCCGTGCTCACAACAGCATTAAAGCAGGAAGCGGTAAGCACTTCCCGGTCCACACAAGCTGTGCTTGCTTGCTGGCTGGCGTGAAGGCCGGACTAAACTATGAAAGCAGACATGTGGATTCTAGTACCACAAAGAATATTCGGTATTCAACATATTTCACGTTTAATGTTGTTCAAGTAGCAAAATAAGGTTTTATTATGGTGGGCTTCATGTGTCGCTAGTCATGGAAATGGATGCATAAGGGATTTGTAGAAGCTGCAGTACATTAACCTCAAAGAAGTGCCAGCCAAAATCAATTACTTAAGATAATTCACCCAGATGGCTGAATTTAGAATGTCTGTCCAGCCAACTGATCCCCCGATGAAGCTGGTGGCATCTTCTTATCAGTCATGAGGGATTAAAAAAAAAAAGGTCTCATAGCTGGTATGTACCGAATCTGAAAATGGTTTGCCTAACTACCGCCCACGTCACTAACTGGCTCAGCTGTAACTTGCATGCCAGTGCATATGAAATCACTTCATTACCTCACCTATGCTGGATGGCAAAAGGTCTCCTAGTTAATAGTGGTACAGTCAAGAAAGGTTTCCCAGTTGGCTGTGGGTTTCAAAAAAACGACTTCTGTTTTTACCTTCGCACATCATTCAGAACTGTAAGTGTTTTTCCCGTTCAAACACATTGCATCGTGGTGTAAAGGACAGCTACCTGCACTGTTTGAACTTTAGTCTAAGTTACTGTGCAGTGTTTATTTTAAACTTCTCAGATTTATGAACTGCTGTATTGTGTACTGTACATTTGGATAAACAGATGATCTAGGTTTAAATGGTAAAATTAGATTTTTGCCCATACTGACAAACTGAAGTGACCCATAACTTGATTTGTCTAATTAGCTGCACTAATTCTTTTGTTGAATAAACCAGTTTAATCTTGTGTCATGGTGCTGAGGTTGCTGGTAAGGCTGAAAGAATGGGGGTAAACTTGCATATCATGGCTGGTCCAAACAACCAATGATGTGGCGTCACATTGTGATTCCAGCAGAAGAATTAGACTAATTACCAACCAGTTTGTGAGAATATATCTGCACAACACGTTGACAACTCGGATACTGTTCTTTCCTAATAATATTAAGGTAGCTCATTCTCACCTGCAGGTGAGAATCTGTTTAATTACTATTTCATTTCTCTGGACTTGGAAAAACCATCAGCATATATCTTAAAATCCGAATATTTAAATTAAAATTTTGGTCAAGGTGTTGGTGTATGTGGGTACTGTTCACACTGCTGCATTTTCTTGTCAGAAGAAGCCAGTGGATGTGGACCTGTCCGATGAGGTTGCGACTCGGCTGAACATTGTAGAGTCTGTAGCTCCCACATGTTCAGCCATCAAGGCTGTGCAGCCAGCTCACGACAGCTGCTGTGGGCAGGAGGAGATCCCCAGGCTGACCAAGGTGTGTTCTGGGGTCTTCAGTCAGTCCAGCTCTCTAACGCAGTACTGCTGTTGCAGTGAACTGTCAGACATTAATTCTATACCTGTCTTCCAAACAGGAATTTCAGTGCCTTCAGAAATTTAAGTGATTAACTATGAAGCTCTGTCTTACTGACCAGGAAATGCAACAAGACGTGAGTTGGGCTCTGGAGCAGCGTGACCCCAATGTGGTTCTTAGCAGTGCATTCAAACTCAGAATCACTCAGAGGGACCTGGTCACTCTGCAGGAAGGCAATTGGCTTAATGATGAGGTAAAGTCTTCTCTCTCTCTCTCTCGTTAATTATTTTAATCTTTGCCTAATTAGAATGAAGTTAAATACCATAATACCTTGATCATTGGAACTTTATTTCCCAAAGAGATGCTGTCTTGCTCAGATGCTGATTGCCCCAAGACTGGTTTCTGGTGGTTGATCAGGAATTAAATCTATTATTGACCTTGTTTCTGATTTTGTAGTTATTGTTGTATTTACCTGACGTTTAATTTCCTAATAATTTCCTACGATTTTCATGAATACGAAAACTTGCCTCAGGAATTCGGTCTTATTGGTCTTTACAGAATTTAATATCATTGTGACGTGGTGAAATTACCGTAATTTGCAGTATTTTGAAATCTTAGCAACAAAATTGTGTCATTATATATCTCAAATATCTCATGAAGGACCAATTTCTCCCCCCCCCCCCCCAGCTGGCAAATTGTATTGTAAACTTTACCCGATTAGCATTACTTCTGGAAAATACCATCAAAAGAAATTTTACTGCAGCCCGATCGTAATATGGCCTATTCATGGTCATTTCAGTCTCGGCGTGTAGTGCCGGTAGAGCTCAACATTAATACCCAACATTGAGCCATTATGTTTGTTGTTTTCATGTAATGTTTGTTATTAATGTTAAGGTATGTTATGGTAAAGTGCCGCTTATAAATGTAAGATGCACTTAATGTTCTACGTATGCATTATAAAGGTAATATGAAAGTACAGTTAACCTGAAGCCTAGCAAAAAATGCAGCAGGCCATTTCGTACATCCTAATTTTTTTCTTTTCTGTAACTGTATAAATCTATATATTACTTAATGTTTGTTTTTAATGTCCACTACCTTGCTGGCATGCTTAAAAAACGAGTAAGTTATTTCAGAAGGTTATGCTTTCCCCAAAATCAACTTCAATCTATGGTATCATTCCGCAACAAGTTATTTGCTGCTTTGAACTAAACTGAATATTTCTTCCAGATAATCAACTTCTACATGAACCTGTTGATGTGCCGCAATGAGCAGGAAAATTGTAGGAAAGTATATGCCTTCAGCACGTTCTTCTTTCAAAAACTACACGGGGGGG
The DNA here is from genome assembly GCA_026781145.1 of Hippopotamyrus pictus. Lineage (NCBI taxonomy): Eukaryota > Metazoa > Chordata > Actinopteri > Osteoglossiformes > Mormyridae > Hippopotamyrus > Hippopotamyrus pictus. The sequence continues at coordinate 962,537 of JAODLC010000109.1, forward strand.
GTCATGCTGCAGTGCGTCGATGGACCAAGGCTGTGGATCTCTTCCAGTATGAGGTCATCATTGTGCCATTGCACCTGGGAGTCCACTGGTCTCTTGCCGTGAGTGAATGTTGCTTTACATAAATGAGGAAAAATGTTCATAGCAGAGTTACAAATTGAGAGAAGCCATTGTCTTGTTTTGTCTGCAACATCTAGGTGATGGACCTCAAAGCAAAGTCTGTGAAGTATTATGACTCTATGGCCCAGAGACATGATGACATCTGTAACCTTTTGCTGTAAGTGTACAATGTTTTTGGTGAAACGGGTGATGAGTTAAACGTAGACTCAGTTTGCTGCCCTCTTGCTTAGCTCAGTAATCAGTGGGTCTGGTTTTCTTCCTTAGACTTTATTTGAAGGAGGAGTATAAAGCCAGGAAGAACAAAGACCTTGACGTCTCCAAATGGGTGGTAGCCAGCTTAAAAGCCAAGGTTAGTGTGGTGCTTTAACGTGAGAATGGTGATTGCCTTTGTTTTGGCTGCCTTTGCTGATTGTCTTCTGTGGTGCTCACATGTTCCTATTTTGTCTGCAGGAGATTCCTCAGCAGAACAATGGTAGTGACTGTGGAGTCTTTGCCTGTAAATATGCTGATTATATTGCTCAGGGCAGGCCTTTAACTTTTACTCAGGTATTATTTCGCGCCCCATTTTAATGTTCATTCAGCACCTTTGTTTTGGTGAATGTACTTTTTTTATTTCCTTCCGACTTGAGTTAATCTCTTCTGAATGTCCTTCAGAGTCACATGCCATACTTCCGAAGGAAGATGATCTGGGAGATCCTGAACAAGAGGCTGTTGTGAAGAGCTGTCTCCATGGAAACTGCCTCTGGCTAAGTGTCAGTTGTGACACCGTTTAAAGTGACCAAAGCTCGCCAGACTGGCTGCTTGCTTAGTGTCCTCTTTAAAATTGCACATGAACTTTGTGAACATTTGGCAGTCCATAAGCTATCATTTATTTTGGGAGGTTAAGTTTGTTGCAAGTTTTAATAAATTTAGCCACCATTATACAGTTTGGGTTCTTCTGGAGGTGACAGGAATCTTGCAAAGATGTATAAAACAGATGGAGCCGATGATTTTCTACTCTGTCTCCTACACTGGACGTTGGGATTGTATGCTCTTGTCGGCCAACAGCTTAAAGTCTTTGTACAGTCTTAGTTTTTCCCCCATCAAAGTTCCCAAATGTGAAATGAGTTAATGGCATTGTGCTGTATAATGGTACCTGACATACTAGGACAAATGCACTCAACAGCGCTGGAAATTTGGAAATGCTTTTGGTTAAGCCCTTGGGCAGTAGAAATGAATCTGTGTGCTTTGTCCCATTCTTGGGTTAATGTGCCTTAACTTAACTGCACATAGATATCCACATGTACTACATGTATATAGTTTATTTTTCAGTACTGTGTGGTTGTAGTTAATTTGAAATGAAACACTTTGTATTTGACTCAATGTGGATATAGATGCTTCCTGATTACCAACACGGTATGTTAGTCTGAACAGACCTGTGTGTTCAAACTGCCCTTTTTGCCCTTTGCCACGGCTGCACGTCAGTAGGGCTCAGTATTTGCCATCGTCTCTCTGGAGCCCTTGATTATGTGCAGTTAACAGCAGTCAACAATTAGTTGACAATTGATCTTTTTTTCCTTAGAAGTAGTAAATTATTTATTTTATATTTTTTGAATATTGTGTTTTCCATTTTATTTCCTTTCACCTAACAGTAAGCAGTTCAGGCTGCCGTTATGTTGTCAGCAACCTATGGATGTGTGCAAGAATATCATTAAACTAAGTTATTTTTATACAAATACATTCATACTTTGTTACATAAATTTTGCATTTGTCCACCTCTGCTGTAATTTGATTTGACTGAGAAATTGCAATAAATGCCACGAAGCAATCAGCAGTTGAACTCTGGGGGGATTTGTGTGTGGATGGTAGTTCGCAAATTTTTCTGTTCTTAATGATACTTTTCATTTTTGTATTAAGTTTAATTTTATGTGTTACTAGGAGTTCAAATTTCACATACAATGTGTACAGTTGAGACAGGCAGAAACAAATTTTTGAAATTTGAGACTCATCTATGATATAGTATATTTATACTGCACAAATTAATTATAATTGTTTAGGTCTTGATTGAGTAGAAGAATGGCTAGTCCTTCAGTTAAATGGCGCAGGTCCAGAGCTGCAGCCGGCTGGAGTCAGAGTGTGTTTAGCAGTGTAAAAGCACCACTGAGTGCCTTTCATTATTCATAATTATGGCTCCAGCAGGAGTATTCAGCACAGACTTTGTTAAATGCAACTGTGGAAAAAAATAATAAACAGGAAAGGACTCTGCACAATAATTTCACATGTTGATGGGTGTCCTGACCAGGAAAGAGGGATTTGTTCATCTGCAATAAGCCATATGCTAAAAGAGAACCAAAGAGCTGGAAGCACATGGGGATTGTTTTCAGCAGTGGGGAAATCGGGCTTGGCCTCCTTCAAAGGTTGACAGAAAGATTGTACAGATTGTAACCTGCACGCATTGGCACCCAACAGTTCAGCCTCCAAAATAGATATGTCTGTTTCATGAGCAGTTGTGCCCCTTAGCATAAATTGACTTTAAAAGCTATAGTAAAATTGATGGCACTTCTTATCCTAGCCAGAACTAGGCTTGTGTAAGGTGATTATCAGCTCTCCAGCCAAAACACCAAATGCAACAATTTGACGACTACAGCATTGTATGTTATAAATAAGGATTGTGATCACTTGAATTATCTTGAACATATCAGTTGATTGAATGAATGAAAGTTACATTTATATATCACTTTTTCAAACACCCAAAGTGCATTACAGATCCAATGGGGAGCAACTTCAACTACCACCACTATATAATACCCACCTGGATGATGCAACAGCAGCCATTCTGCACCAATACACTCACCACACAATAGCTAAGGTGGTGAAGGGGCAGGATATAATTCAGTTAGATACAGGGGATAATTAGGAGGCCAGATCTGAAATGGCAACAGGGGGTAGCTTTAGCCAGGGCATTGGTGTACCACCGATACTCTTTCAAAAGATGCCCAGGGATCTTTTATGACATCAGAGTCAAGACTTAGGTTTTACATCTCATATGAAGGATGACACCATTTTTACAGCAGTGTCCCCATCACTGAACTGGGGCATTGGGATCCACAATGGCCACAGGATGGGCTAACCTGTTGGCCATTTCCACACCTCTTCCAGCAGCAACTCTGTTTTTATAGCTGGTGTCCCATCCAAGTACTCGTATGATCCAAAGCTGGTTAGCTCCAGGTGGATTACCCTCTCTGAACTGCAGGGGGTACAGCTCCTGGATTACTATTATTGATATAATAAAAAAGGAATGGTTGTAGACGTATATTTTATTGTTTTACTTTGTTCTGTCTTTCCACTTCTATTCCGCTCTATTTTCCCTGTAATTAGTGCATTAATTTCCAGTTATTTCGTTTACAAAAAAAGGGTATCCGATTGGCGACGGAATGATTTCAATAACGGCAAAATAAGTGTCATCGGTTTATTCAATTATAAAATTCAAAAGCTATATTTAGTTACATTTGTTGTACTTCTCATTCTTGTCACGTGTGAATGAAAATGCGTTTTCATTTGTTAAAGCTAAACCCTTTCTTTACCATAGAGCAAATGCAGGCTGTACTCATTGAACTTGATATAGTGAATATCGCACTCGTTTATTTGCTTTTGCTGATAATGTTTCAGAGGTGATGCATTTTCATATTCAGTAGTGAACAATTAAGAGGCGCAAGATATAACAACACCGTACAAACAGTAAGGAGGCCCGCCCTCATCGCTGTATCCGGCCAATTTATACACGTCATTTCCGTCTCCGTTTGCCGCCAGTGGGAGGGAAAAGGGCGAGGAGACGCGTTTAGCTGCACTCGTCTATTTTATTTTACTAGGTAGTTAAGAAATTAACGGCAACCGAAGACATGAGCGACAACGAGAAGGATTTTGTCGAACGAGTACGTAAGGCGAAATATTTAACTGCTCTTAACCACTATATTAATAGAGGATGTCTGTGAGGAATGTGACCAGTGCGTGAGATTTTTTTCTTTTGGCCGTCGTCTTTTCGGCTGCCATGTCGGTCTCGTTCAACACCAGCGTCTTCGAAGCGGAGCCGCTTCGCTAAAAGACCGTTTGTTTGGGTGTCGTTTGCATCTCAGATTTGTATTGGTAGTTTGCGGCAAATGGTGAGGGCATGATAATTTTCGATGTGTTTATGTTTTTGCTCCACTTTTAGCGAGCCGCTTTGCAGAAGCGATCACGTTTTCTGCCTCATGTCGGTAATGAAAGAAAGCTAACTGTTAGCATTGCGGGGGGCTGCGCTAGTGGCAAGTCGAACCTTTTTACAATTCAAGTATCGTATGTGACGAACAGATCGTGATATACATGGTTGGTTATCTGTTTTCAGTCGTAATTATAGCCTCTGATTTAAGTGATATAAATGAATTAGCTGAAGGACCATGCGATGTAAATAACGACAATCAATCTGAAGATGTATAAGCCGAAGTTACAAACAAGCAGTAGGTAGAACCGGTAAGGTATGACCCACTGTAACTTTACTACAGTCCCGATGGCTTCGTAGGTAACATCTTTCTACGTCTAGTTTGCGTAGGTGGCTGCAGATGTAAACACATTCTTAAATAATGTTGCATCTTGAAGTCTTGGGGCGTAGTTATGCGGTCTTGAGGTGGAGGTTTGCGAGCGGGAGCAAGGAACTGTGTAATGGCCACCGTGGAGTCCTTCAGCGAGGTACTGTACTACCATGCTGAGTGCCACCGCCTCTGCCGGATCTTCTGGTTTATTAATGATCCGATGGATTCCCAGTGTATTCAGCACTTGGTGCTTTCATTGAAGCCGCTCAGATTTAAGGCTTAATGTGGTACTCGTAATCTGCTGTTTCAGCTAAAATCAATCTCACTGGTCCGGTATAACACTGCAAACAGCTGCATCGATGCATGAGCACCATCTAGGTCGGTTTGCTTTTTTTATGTAGGCGGCGCCCACAAATACATTCCTCTGATCCCCCCCCCCACCACCCTATTAACGCTGTTCGCTTACTGTAACGCAGACTAGAAAGTCCTGATAACCCAACGTAGACGAAGGCCTGTACTTTGCTTCATGGCCGCTCCATCCTCAGTCGATCTTTCACAGATCTCAGATAGTCCCTTTCAACTTTCGTTAACTGACTATAGGTCCAGCATTTAGTAGCGTCATGCTAGGGAACAAGTCGGTATGCTTAAACTTATGGACTAATACTGTCGATCTTGGCATGACACAAATGGCTCACATTTAGATGCAGGACTACACCACCCTACAAAGTTTGACATAATCTCTAGTTTATTGCAGTGTTGTATGGGATTTGCATTATATCACATCTGCCAATTTTCTAGTTCTACTTTTTAATTCAAGGATGTACAGGGGTTTAAGGACAACTGCCTCTTGTTTTGTTTTCTGACTGTAGTTTTTATATATTCTTCATCCTTTTCTTTTTTGTTAAGGTTAAGGTTGGAAGAAGGAAAATGCGGAAGAAGTCAAATGTCAAGTTTAATAAGAATAATTTGGAGCTCAGATGTGTGAAGCTGAATTTTAAGAATGCATGCTAATTGAGGAGCAAAGAAGTCTCCACGTGTAGAGTGTATTGGCAGTGTGAGATGGGGGAAGAGGAAAGAAGTCAGAAATTTGAAACTGAAGAAAGAAGAAGTGTTATGAAGTTATGAAGTTATGAAGTTAAGATCAGAAGTAATCGGGGATAAGATCACTGCGCTAAGTAACTACTAGTCTGTTTATGTCATAGTATGATTTCCATTCATAAGCGTGCATGCATTTATCTGTATTGTCCAGATTTTTTTATGGAGGATTGCTCTGTACTAAGCTAGTGGTTGAGTGAATCCCATTTGTAAATTAATCTACCTTTTTAAATTGAACTTTTTTTCTACATAGATTCTCATGGTTTTTTTTTTTTGAAGAGATAATCTTTTTACCCAGAGTATATCTTTAATTGCATATATTTTTTATTTGAAAACCACATGTACTTGGTTGGTTTTTTTTTTTATTAGCTGTTTGGGATAAAGCTGAATCAGATCGACAGCGATGTGTTGAAGTAGTTTTACTTTGCAGCTAGCCTTGCTCGATCCTGTCTCTTCCCGCCATGATAACCTGGCTGTGATTGGTCTAGGAATCTCGCTCGGCTTCTCGGAGTGCGAGTCCACGTGGGTCGGGTAAGTCGGCCAGTCGGTCTCCCGCCCAGTCTCCGGCGCCGTCCAAAGAGGGCTCCCATCACTCCAGGTCCAAGTCCCGTTCCCGCTCCAGGTCCAAATCCAGGTGCGTGCCCCCCCCCTTTTTTTTGGTCCAAGAGCTTAATGTGGATTAATGTACGTTTGGAATGTAACTGTTTTGGGATTGTTCTAAAGATCTGGGTGTCTTACCTGGATGCCTTTACACAAGCAGCTAGACATGGCTTAATGCCTAAAATGGGGTCTTATTAGTTAGGATGGCGGGGGATGGGAGGATAATTATTTCCTGGCTACTTGCAGTGATCGCTTACAGGCACACTGTCTTAGGGGCTTCTCTCTTGGCCATACTGAAATGGGGGGATGTTCTCCTTGATTTTGGGAATGTGCACTGTACTTACCTGCCATGCACCGGTGAAATGGTCAGCTTGATAAGTGGATGAAATTCTAGATCTGCTTGAATTTGCATCTGTAATGTTAATAGAGCATGAAAGTTCTCAGGTCTGTGGTGTATACTCACTCTCTCTATAGTGAGACCTCGTTCTCTCTCGCCTGCCGCAGATCCCGCTCTTACCGGAGCTCCCGCAGACACTATACGCACTCCCGGTCCCGCTCGCGCTCCCGCCGGCACCGCTCAAGGAGCCGCTCCCGCAGCGGCGACTACCGCCGGCGCCGTAGCCACAGCCGCTCGCCCATGTCCAACCGCCGACGGCACATTGGCAACAGGGTAGGGACCCGACGGCTTGGGTGCGAGTTCTGCAGTGGGGTGCTCTGTGGGAGTTGCACTAAATATGGCTGCTCTTCTCTTTGTGTAATCTTAGGTTATTTTATTTTTTTGCACTAAAACTTCAACAGTATATATTAACTCCAATTGCTGGCTTTCACCAGAAGATGAGTTTGAATAAAAAATACATGACAGATGCATTTGACTGAAAATCTATGATTCTTGATTAAAATCCTCCAGAGTTTGCGGCCTGTCAGTTTATGCACCAGTCCCGTGTTATGAGAAACTTTATTGATTCCAGGGAGAAATCCGTTTCATCTATTTCTCTTAGGCTGTTTCAGATCTATCCAAAGTTATGGTTGTGTAGTGCCTGTGAATTATTTTTTTTGTGAACCATTATTATTCTTGGTGTGGATGATCTTCAAATTTCTGTGGTCTCTGACCTGATGCTTAACACTGTAGGGACGAGACCGAACTGGTATGCAAAACTTCCGTTTGCACGTATAGTAAAACGTCACTGTCAACGCCGTAATTCTGATTCCGAATTCACAGGGGGCCACAGCTGGAAGCTTAGGCTTGGCCGTGAGTCGTGAGCTTTGAGAGGCAAAGCTGGTCTTCGCCTGATGTTTTTCGGAAGTACAGGGGTGGAGGTCAAAGGGGCTCGTCCCCATTAGCCAGCAGCATCAGAGTGCATCTCTGGGTTAATGAGGGCTGATGACATCGGGACATTGGTAATGGAAACGTCGCTTAGCCTTTACTGCACTGCTGGCTTTATTGGTGTTGCGCATTTCCAGCAGCACGACGCATAGTATTATGTAACATGTGAGGGGAGTTTGTCATTATGCTGTATGATGTAAAGTACTCGGATCTTGCCTACAAACCCAAGAGGCAACTATCTAGATTTTTATTAATACGTTTTAAAAATTTTAAATTGCAAAAATGTATTAATTCAAAATGGGGAGAAACCAAATCCTAAATCTCGTTTGCCGTTGCAAGAAAATGGTGGCATTGCGCTGACCAAATGTCTAACAATCTGTTGTTTGTTCTATAGCCATGATTACAAAACAAGCATTAATGTATGATTATTCTGCTGGGATGTGTTGTGAACCTGAAGTCTCAGTTGGAATAATTTCCCGCACCTGTCCCTAGTCCTTTATCTGCACTGGATTTTTTTTTTGGCCCCTTCACTGAGCAGCCAGCCAGTCAGTCAGTCAGTGCTGTCAGAATGACTAAAAACACATTATTAGTTTCTGCTGTGATGGATTTGTTTGATTGTTGTGAACAGGGTGTTTAGACTGTACCGACTTACACTGAGCAAACACCCCTCGTGGTTGATGTTGCTGGAAAAGGCTGTTAGTGTGCAGTGTGACCTAAGAGTGCCCGTGGTTTTGTCAGCATGACGGATTTGTTTGACGGCGCTCTCCCTATGATACGGCTGCTTTTGTTTGAATGGCGGACAAGGTAGAAGCAGCTGATTTTTGGTCTATGCGAGGTAGTCGGTAAGCATTTGGGGCTTTTCTGTCCATGCTGAAGCACTTGGGCCGTGTTCTGCTCTGTCTTCAGGCCAATCCGGACCCGAACTGCTGCTTGGGTGTGTTTGGTCTCAGCCTGTACACCACCGAGCGCGACCTGCGGGAGGTGTTCTCCAAGTACGGCCCCCTGTCCAGCGTCAGCATCGTGTATGATCAGCAGTCGCGCCGCTCCAGGGGCTTCGCCTTCGTTTACTTTGAAAACAAGGACGACTCCAAAGAGGTAAGAGCTCAGCTGAAAGGGTGCTTGGGTATTGTAGTCTGCTGTGGGCACGGTGAGGAGGGCAGACTCTGTCTGATCTGGAACATATGAGGACTACAACCTGGAGATAAAATGTGCATGTAAAATGTTTATTTTAGTGACTTGGTCATTTAATAAAAAAAAGCCTAAGTTGTTAATGTCAGCGTTCTGAAAATGTTTTGTTTACAAACAGTGTGGTTAAGTCTGTGTTCAGGATACAGGGCAGGTTTCCCTGATTCATGCTTGTCTGTCTGGTGTTGTTCCCCAGACAATCTCGAAATAGCTCTCCGTAGAAGTACTTCCTGCTTCTCTAGCTCACTGATTAGAATGTTGTCTCTCTTTCTATGGCTGGCAAACATTTCAAGACCCAAGTCCCCATAGGCTTGGGATCACTTTGTGCGGCCTGATGTTCCCCTGCCACATGCGTTCCTTGGTTTTACGAGGCTGATTCTTCAGGCTGCTGTTTAGCTGAGGGTTTCTGGGGATGAGTGTCTTACAGTCTGTGTGCCGTCAGGCCAAGGAGCGCGCAAACGGAATGGAGCTGGATGGCCGTCGGATCAGAGTCGACTACTCCATTACAAAGAGGCCTCACACCCCAACCCCTGGGATCTACATGGGACGGCCAACCTAGTGAGTGATCCCGGACTCTGAAATAGTGCTTCTGCAGCGTACAGGATTCTTGGAACGTTGACCTCGTGTATCACCCCCACCCCCCCCTTTTACATGATTGTGCTCTCTGTAGTGGTGGGGCTGGAGGCGGACCCAGCTTCCGTCGTTCTTCACGTGATTACTATGACAGAGGGTACGACCGGGGCTATGATCGCTACGATGATCGGGACTACTACAGGTCTTACAGGTATGTCACATGACCTATCCTAGCCAGTTGTGTGTCGAATCGGAATTGTCCTGCAGGCAGTGCGAGGCTAATGACTTCACTTGGGGCTGTACTGTTTTTTTTGTAGCATTTTGTGCATTAGCATTGCCTTTAAATTAAAAGCGGGATTTGCTGTTCAGCTGTTGTGGTACGGGGGTAATCTGCTTAAACATGCCTGTTTATACCATTTAGTGAGCCAGGACCTGAAACTTAGTCTCTTTTCAGACGCAGGTCCCCATCTCCATACTACAGTCGTGGGGCGTACAGGTCCCGGTCGAGGTCGCGATCCTACTCGCCTCGTAAGTGCCTCCTAAGAGCCCAGGTTGCCACCATATGCCAGTACTGAATGAGGATAAGATGTTGAGGTTCTGCTCGTGAGATGTTGACTGTGTGGACGCCAGCCTGTGTCACAGTCCTCATCGCTTTCTTTCTTTCCACAGGTCATTACTGAAGAGTTCACATCACAAGCAGCCCTTGTGTTTGTGCTGACGGCGGTCACAGACGTTTGGTTTGGGAAGGGGGGGGGGGGGGGCTATACGTTTTGTCATAGTCTGTTTGTCCCTATCAGAAGTTCTGGCTACCACTGATGCCCCAAATTGTAGATGAGATTGTGGCGTGTGCGTGCGTGCTTTTTTTTTTCCCCTTTGTGCATTTTGAACGCTTCGTGTTGACTGCTTCCCTGTTTTTTTGTTTTTTTTTTCTCCTCATTTATTTGTAGATGTACACAAACCAGGTTTGTATATAGGAAGTGGTTCCTTTGGGCTGGGGTACATTTCCACAGCTCTGATTCTGTACTGTGTGTTCTGCTTTTAATTCGGCAGTATTCGAGCAATAAACTGCCTATTCACACAATGCCTTGTCCTTGATCGGTCTCTCCACCACCATTCCCCTCCCCCCCCACCCCACTCGCGGATTGCCTGTCGTTTTGGTGAACGCTGTGTGGTGTTCGTTTGTTATGGCTTACCTGCACAGTTCACAAGGCAGGTTTCTTTCGTGCACACTGGGGATGAACTTTCTGGAAGATTCTAAATCGCCAATATTCTCTCCTCAATGCAAGTCTAATCATTTAACAGCTAAGGGTTTGTCGCAAGCAGCCATGCCAGATCACCATTTTGTTGCCCTGGTTCCACTGGGACCTGAAGCTGAAAAGTAACGTCACCTTGACTGAAGCATGAGGCATGCAACCTATTGAGCAGAGGCAACTCTTACGGCCACCATTTTGAAATGTTGAAGAGTCTCATCAAAGTCCTGCTTTGCTGTAAGCCCTGGGTGTAAATCGGTTAGGTGAGGAAATCCTCCAGTCGTAAAAGGCAACCCTGTTGTGTGGGAATACGCGCACCCTGCTCTGCCGTCTCTACGTCTTCATTGGTAGGGTGTGCCGAGGTTAGTTTGGTGGCCGAGTGGCGGTTGCAAAGCGAGCAAACCGTTTGCCTGACGACTGCTACATACTGCGCTGCACAAACTTGGCTCAAACCATTGGTGCATTTTGTGTTCTTTTTTCTGAAAGGGAAAGAAGCGGAGAAAACCGTAATCTTTGGTTGAAGAGCGCTAAATGCGGTAGACGGTAGAATCAAATGTTATGAGCATAACGATCAATTAAACGTTCATAGAGTGTTAACAGTGTACTGAGGGGAGGGGCTGTATCCTTCCCTCCCGAAGATGTTTAAGTTAAACAGTTTAAGTTTATTTTATTGTCGTAAGTTGTTTCACTTTAATTTTTTGTCTTACACTAATGCAATTGTAAAAGCACATGCATCGGGACTTGGCGCCACTAAATTACTAAATGACGACTCATTGGTACTTTTTAGATTTTGGTTTTTATTCTTCCGGGCTAAAAGGCTTAGTTTCACAAGGTAGTAAAGTTTGGCTATTGCCAAAATGGTCCGCAGTTCATGGACTCGGCAGCCCACAATTTCAGTTGTTAGGCGCGTGGATGCCTGTTGGGTGGGGCCGTTTTTGTGTCTTCTAATCTGCGCCACCGCACTAAAACATGAATGAGATGGTTTATGAAAAAAGCCAAGGACAAATAACACTAAGTTTTTGTCCCCTTCTTACTCGTTGCATTTCGTAAGATCGTTTGTGAAACATTACCAAGGTATTATCACATACAAGTCAAAAGATTATCACTCGGCTTTGATTTAAAACTGTGTTGTAGCTCCTGGGCAACAGCAGGTGTCGCACTTTTTAAGTTTTCACTTCAGCACAGTTCGTTCCTTTATACTGCAATCTATTTTCAAATGTGCTCTGGAGATACTCGAGCTTCCGAGAGTTCATTGTGGATATCAGGATATTCCCCATCTTATATTCTACCCTGCTAACACATAATTACT
>JAODLC010000109.1:974576-987934 GCA_026781145.1 Hippopotamyrus pictus
ATTATTAGGTCTGTGCATCAACCTTTTTGTAAGATGTTTACAATTCAAAACTCGCAGAAACGGAACTTAATTGACTAAATTAAACTTAATTAAAAAATGATACTTTTGGTAATATTCTTTCTCTTCTGTGCGGCACATCACAATGGGAAGATGTCCATAACACAAGTGAAAAATGTTAACAGTTTACAACCGACGAAACAAAGAATATAAAGGTTTTACGATTTCGCTCTATTTAGACGGCAAATATCCCTCGGCACCCAAACGTTATTATTGAAAACATACAGGTAATGTCTACCGCGTTCTGAAGCTAAGCAGATCGTGGCGAAACAAAACCACATATGCTTGACAATATTTGGTTTTTAAATTTTCAATCATTTCTTCCCATCTATTTAATTTTCCACTTTTACATTTAACGTAATGCTGATTTGATAAATTATGTGGCATTATTTTAGGTTCATCTTTTATTTAAAAATATTTTCTGTACAAATTACATTGTATCTTACTTATATAATGTCCCGTGACCATATGACCAGCTCTTAATGCAAATTAATTATTGTTCAATATTTGGAAATTATTAATTGAATACAAGGTTCTTGAACAAACACATTTTGTTCAAAATGTGAGCGAGCGGTGAGATTTTAAAAGTGGAAACACATGCAATGTGACGACTGTATTCTGAACATGGCGTTGTTACAACTGTGTATTGATTTGTGTACGGAGCAAGGGCAGATCTGAGTAAGGGTCCATGAAGCAGTGTTTCATACCTATATTAGATTTAATATGGCATTGTGTTTTATAGTTTTATGTCCGCTGAAAACGTAGACAATAACACGTTCGTCAGCGGTGCAGGGTTTTCAAAACACGTTTCAAAACCTATCAACGTACGCAATAGTAAATTCGGGCTTTCGTCGAGAAATTGTTCGGCTTTTTCTACGTACAAGGTCGCAGCTACACTTTAACAATTTATATAATTCAGTTAATTCAGTTTATCCCGAAATCTCCCCGAGAAATTAAATGCCTTTAGTCTGTAAAGTTTAGACATTCCATCGGTAAGTGTAGATCGGACTAGAATAACAAGGTTTGTTATATGAACTGCAATGTGGCGGCAAATTAAACCTGGTTTCACTACCATGTCTAAAACAGGGCTTCGTAAAACCCCGTCACGCCGACGATCGCTTCCTGTAATGGTTGCGTCGAGGGCAACGCGGTTAAGTTGATACAATGTCCGACGGCTGCTTAGTGCCTAACAAAGGAATTTGCAGTGTAGGCCCACGACGCGTGTTTTTGCATTACGCTGGTGGTTTTGCGGAACATGATATTCAGCTGCATCATACTTCTTCTTTGAGAAATAAACGTGTGCGCAGACTGTTTACTTTAAGCGCTGCTTGAAATTAAATCTTTATATTTATCGTGCAGGTAGACGCACAACTGCTGGCGAATCGCTTACGCAATAACTTCGATTAATGGCAGTATTGTGTGCCTGGGTGTAACCCCTCGATAATATGTATATGTGGGATTTTCTATAATAATGCAACGTCTATAACCTAAACAATTGATGTTACGTGCCATTTGCTGCGCCGTCGGCGTTAAAAGCTTACTTTTTTGTTTTATAAGAAAATAAATCCCATATATACCTAAATGCAGTCTGTAATTTCGAAATTTTAATTTAGAGCAAATAAATGAAGGACAAATGTTGGGGTTAGGCAGTTCCCATGTTTAACATGATCAGATCCTTGTCCATTTTGTTACACACTCTAAATGGACTCTTCGCAAGCGTTGAAGTTCCTTCTGCCGCTTTCCAGGTCTACTGCCATGTGTGGGGGCGTGTTCCCGCCCCCCTTTCGGGTAAATTCGGCCGTATTCGGCTTCTGGGAGTGGATGTCCGAAGACTCAGTCATACGGGAAATCCAACCTCTTTACCCTTCAATCAATCCAGCCTTCCAAACTACTGAGAAAGCGAGATAGACGCAGCGATAACAAACGAGAGGCCATCGCCGGTGTAGCGCGACCCCGGTGCGCGTTTGTCGTTTTTGGGTCCCGCTGCATCAATTACTGAAATGAAACGCCTGCGCTTTCTTAGACGAGTACGAGATTCAGGTTGTCATTCACGAGTACCTGCAATCGTTGAGTAAAATAAATTTTGGATTAAAGGCTATAATTCCACGCCCCCCACCCAACCCCCCTCCCTCAACAAATGACCTGCTTCTATGTAGGCAATATTGAAAGCACGTCTTTCGTGGGAGGGGAAAGAGGTGTCATTATGGTTTGTTTTCATTTACTAAATATTATGACCACCGTGCGCTTTAACGCAGCTTACCAATAACACAACACTACTGGTACTATTTAAGGGGGCTGAATGAACGACCTCGCTGACTCCGACAACCCCCCCTCTCTTTGATTAATTTACCCGGAGGGTGATCTTGGTGCCACTTGGCACCTACACGCCAGTTCGTTCGGAGCACAGATGCTGTCGTGCACAGCACATCCAGGCTACAAACAAAATTTCTGATATTTTAAAGGCAGATTTTATTTAGAGGCGGTGCTTGCTGGCTTCAGGGTAGCGTCGTAACGACACTTTTTTTCTACCCCAGTCAAAAGTGTTTGACCAGGAGCAGAGTTGGAACCGGGGGTGGACTGGACTTGGGGGGTGATAACTGCTTTTTGCAGGGTTTTTCCTCTTTTATTTTTTTCTTTTATTTTGTATTTTTTTTTCTATTTCGTCCTCTAGATTTTTCTTCCCGTCTTATTTCATATCGGGATTCCCTTTTGGATCATGAACAAACTATACATCGGGAATCTGAGCCCTTCGGTCACCGTTGAGGACTTGAAGCAGCTCTTTGGTGAAAGAAAGCTTCCCTTAGCCGACCAGGTTCTGCTAAAATCCGGCTATGCCTTCGTTGATTTCCCCGACCAAAACTGGGCCATTAAAGCCATCGAGACTTTGTCAGGTAAGTGTACTGTACACTTCAGAGATTACTCAGTCTTGGTACGTAGCACATGGTATCAAAAGATGAAATCATCAAAACATTTCTTTGAAAAGGAAATTCAAGTAACAGTGTGGAGATCTTCGCAGGATTTCGCTTAGGACGTCGAGCGCGCAGTGTTACATCAGTGCCCGAGTTGAGATAGTAACTCCCATACGGTCATCTAAAATGGAGCAAATTAAAGATCACATCCACTCACCAGAATACTCCTCGGTAATACAACGGACAAGAACAGCGCATGCAATGCATTTAACGGTCAAAACCCCGAGGTATAATGCTATTTGTATCTGCTGAAAGGTCTACTTCGCAATCACCCGTAGACATTTATGGGATGGTCTGATGCCCGGGTAGACATAATTATTTTTCAGTTATTTTTTGTTTTGATTTTATTGAAAAGAGCCGACGAAAGTAACCGTAAAGAATGTGTCAAATCCATGTTCCTAAGATGCCCGGGTAGGTTTTTACGAGGTGTCCTGAGGGTAGGTGATGGGGGTCCGGAGGAAAGTGCTGATAAACAGGTAGCTGGGGGAACGAGGTGAGACTCCAGTTCCGAGCTGCGCCAGGCCACTTCAACTCAATCGCAGCGTAAAGGCAAAATGCAGTGTAGCGCTCGCATGCTGTTCAATTAAAGCTCTGCCTTATCAACAGGCGGGGAAGCCGTACCTCCGAGATAAATAAAAGCATATCCTTTTTAGGAAGTCTTACCTTAGGTCTTCCTCGCAATATTTAGTGTTAAAATAATACTGTCCCCTCAGCTCGCTAAGTGGTTTGTGGGAGTGGAGAGCATGGCTGCCTCTTCATCATTGTGAGTTTTTAAATATGAGCTCATCAAGCTCTTTTGGCGCCGATTTTCTAAAGTGTAATTAATAAAAGAAATAACATAAACGTGTCCATTAATTGAAGGCAATCCATTGTTCTTCCATGGCCATTAAAAACCCGGAAACACTCGTTTATGGTTATTTTTAAATTTTAAAATGTTCCAGAAAATCTCTTTAAATTGTCCAGTGTTCTTAAACAGATTGATTAAAACGTGTCAATAGAAATGTAAATAATAATATTAAAATAACTTACGGGCACATCGTTTTATAGCGTTCCCACGCTGAGTTGTAATATTGATATTCTTGGCTAGGTAATCACATATTTATTTTTCCTCTTCACAGGAAAAGTTGAATTACACGGCAAGGTGATTGAGGTAGACTACTCTGTTCCGAAAAAACAAAGGTAATTCTGTATTTCGTTTTAAAATATCTATATCATGTCACTATACGTATGCCCCAAAACTCAATGGCGATGGAAGACGGGGGGCACGCTGTTGTGATGGGCACGTTTTTGTGGTTTTGTGAATAATGCTATCATTTTAAAACAGCAACGTGTGGTGTACAAAGCCCAGTTTTCTCACCTTTATTTATCTACAATGTCGAAAATTGTCGCTATTAAAACAGACTTGACTGTGTTTAACGTTCTCCATGTTTATGTACATTTATGCTGTGGTAAACAATTACATTTTAGAATGAGTCCAAACTAAAACAAATACTTCCTGTTTTAACGTCTCGTGCATATTTCCATAATTGCTACTGTTATTTTACTAATAGAGAATATGTTTTGGAATACAAAGGGAGTGTGACTCGTTTGTTCCAAGTTACTTCCTTATTTTTTTGTCTGTTTGTGGTGTAAGAAACTAAGATTTCTACGCCAAGAGCTCATTAATATGTCTCTTTAATTTGGGAGATCTAATGATTACTCATGACGAATGCATCTACAATAATAAAGCACACTGTAAAGTGTTTGACTTAGTTTAACGTGCAGGCTATATTGGTATACGTATAGAAATTTGATTCCGCTACAATCACCATGACCTTCCTTTATAAACTGTTTTTACCCTCTGTTTCCCATATTATTATTTTTAGATAGCTTTTCCAACGATTGTAGGCCCTTTGCGTGAGAAGGCCTCATTTATAGTTCTGCATTAACTAGGTTAACAGACAAGAAAATGCATTAACAGTTAGACTGGCTTACGGAACGCAAATACCTGAATGATTAGGAGTTACAATGTAAGAAATGTAAAGGATTGAAATATGAGATGTTTACCATATTAGTAGCTTTGCTGATAAAGGATTATGGGATTGCACTGCAGAATAGGCGTTGTTCGGGCTGTCTGTTGACGGTAAAATATTAGGTGGTTGAAAATATGTAAGTGTTTAAATACGATTTTAATTCCCACCGTGAACATCCACATTGTTTCCAAGTATAAGCATTGCAGTTGTTTTGTACATTACAAAAAGGCGGGCACGCGGGGAAGAAGGATATCCGCTTTAAGCTTAAGGCTGCGTGACCCCGCGGTAAAAATGCGGGGCCTGCGAGCACGTGACCGCCGCTATATAGTCTACATGTGTTCCAGCCACGTTCGAATAGTACGAGGGGAGGGTCGGCGGTGCGGGGGCTCCACGTCGCCCAATTCCGTCAACTAGCCACGCTTCCGCAATCTATAATGTCACATAAAGAAATACCGAGCGTTTAATGGGAACGCTGAGAGCGCTGCAAAACTAGGCCTTATCCACACGACCCTTTAAAATGAAACCAAATGGCGGAATACTTCACAGGAAAGCATTCTGCATTAATGCGAAACGAGCAGCCAACAAAGATATTCGGGATATTGCTATTATAAAAGATTCGATTTCCGATTAACAGTGATTGTCTGATTGTATATATTCCGTGTGTGTACCGTAATGGGCAGAGCCCAGATTTCAAATAAAGCATGGCAGCCGTAGTAGTACAGTCGCCCCCTGACATGGAGACGGACCTCCGCAGTAAGCATGCAGAACGTGTGCGTGGGGCTCTCTCATTGGTGATGCGTGGTCCATACAGCTAAAGGAGGTGGTCTACGTTACGTTTAGAACAAGGAAGCTGTCGAATGTACATTCACTGGCGTGCATGGAATTCCGTTTCATACACCTTCCGAAAAATTTCAAATTACAATGGCAACGGGCGCGAAAGAGCAAACGAATCTTCTGGCACTTGGCAATTTTGATGATAGACAAAAAAAGAATTCCAGAAAGTTAACTAACTGAATAAAATTGCTCCCCTTGATTACACATTTTTTTGTCGAGCAAAAGCAGCATAAAACGAATTCCTTTAGAAATATTTTAAATTCAGCGTCAGGACGTTTAGAGAGTGGACGCGTGTTAAATTTCCAAATTTACTGTTCGGTTAAAAAACATGGGCAGTTATTAATTAGCAGGACACTGCGTCATGATCGTGGCAATAATGATCAGTGAACGTTTTTGTGATGGCAGTTAGGTAGTAATTTAGATATTTTAAGATATACTTAAAGCATTTATCTATATTTTGTGAAATACCGTGTAATATAAAATATTTAATATAATTATGTGAAATTTCTGTATTTCTATATAGAGGTATGCAGGTGTCAGTTGTGTGCAGTCCATTGACATTTATTTGTGTACCCTGATTAGGTAAAACTGCTTGTGTAATTTCAGCTTTTAGGTAGTCTGCAGTTTACTACAAAATGTGGGGTACTTGTTCCATCCTTCTCTCGCAGTAACTTTCCTGAAAAGACTTCTGCATTGTCCTGAACTATGTTTGCAGTAAATTTACATATAGTTAAACATGTTTTAAACCAGTCATCTGTAATCCATTTAAGTTCAGGGGATGAAGCTTTTAAAGGACAGTTATAAAGTGTCTGCAAATTCACAGGTAGTCGGTTAAATTGTGTAGTTGTGGTGCCCTGGATACTTTTTAAAATTGGTTATTTACTTTTTATAATGAAATTGGGAGTGTTTCTTTTAAATGCTGAGGTGTTTTACACAAATTATTTTGTTTGATTAAACATAATTTATACATTTAAGCCAGGTATTCTGAAATGTTTGGGTGTCCACATTTATTAATGTGCCTTTTAATGCACTTGCATCTTAAGACACTTCAGTGGAAGATATAGAAAATAATTCACTTTTTGTTTATATATATTTGATTTTATGGATTCTTAGTATATTTTTTGAGTTGGAGGAATTATTGAAGTGTTTGTTTGCTACCCTTTAGGAAGATTCCATAATGTTCCACCCTGAAGGTAAAATATTTTCCCCTATTTAGAAACATATTAGAGTTTTAGCTTCTTGTGAACAAAATGTTCTTAGAATCAGCCGAGAAACACCACTAATTCTACAATCCAGGTTATTTCTGTTATGTGTTCCTCTAGTGAAGATATTTCAGATTTGAGTATGGCAGTGGCCAGGTTGTACATATGGAAGAATATAAAATTTAAAATAAATTGCATAATGTTAGCTGCATTGTTGTAAATGAGTTTTAAAATATTGTATAAAAATGTTACTACTAAAAATTATAATAAGGTAAATTGTTTGAAGAAGGAAGATACGATGGAATACTATAATGTTACCATAATTTTTTAGTAATTATTGTCCTTGTTGAAGTGACTTTGTGTGTGACGCTGTAATTATGACAGTTGTGTTTGCTTTGCATGATTTAAGAAGGCAAAATAACATGTATGTTGTCTTGTGGTAATTAGGTGGATTTTAATAACACACCTTTCATATAAATTAGCAACGTGACCTACCCAGTATACCTTGTGTGTCTTGAGGTGCTATTTGCATACACATGAAGGATTACATTTAATAAAAGCTTGGAAACATGACACAGAACGTAGACATAGGTGCAGTTTATAGCTTTGAAAAAGTTGTACTGCATATGTACTTAATGTGTGATGTTCCTTTAAAGTACTTTAAAAAAATGTTTTATAAAGTGTTTAGTCTTATTCTGAACAAAACATGTTTTGTTATTAAAACTGCAGCTATGATGCTCTTTGGTTTTAATGTTTTGCTGCTCTAGTTAGGAAAACAACCCCCTCTGATGTATTTGGATGTGTATCTTACCTCTCAACTTGGATTGTTTGAGGAGATGGTTGGGGGGGGGGGGTGGGCGGGTGCAGATAAGCAGAACTGTGTTGTGGTCCCGTGTCTTCGTGATGCTGTCCTGAGTGTTTACAACAGGGGGGGTCTGAGTCAGAAAATAATGACTAGCTAGATTTAGCGCTGAATGAAGTACTTTCAAGACCGGAGTAAAGACTAGAATAGAAAAGGCTAATGGAGTGAAGTATCTCAAGGATGGTGGTTGGTTTGGTGGAGATACAAGATTCGGGTTAACCATCATGAAAACGTCAGAAATGCTCGGCTTTCCCCTGTGTTTAATTGTAGTTTTCATTGTTACTTTTATTTACTAATTGCCCATTAGGATTTTTGGAAAAGGAGATGTTTTCTGTCGCATAGTGCTTTGCATGTCAGAAAATGCAAAATTAATTTGTTAAACAAGAGAGATTTCTGTAAAAGCTGGTGAATTAGCCTTAAAAGGTCCTAAGGAAGGTTCTTTAGTTTATTTTTAACTCCTGTGATGGTTTAGTCATGACATGCCTGTTAATTGTGAGCTTATTACTGGCTCTGATGTGGTTTATTTTTACAGTTTTCTCAGATAAAAATTGTTGCATATTATGTTTTTGTGTTCGTTTTTAAATTCTGAGGCTGTTAATAGTGACATTTGGTGAAAGAGCTGACATTGGATTAGTTGGGGGGGAAACACTCAAGCTGCCAGCAGTGGTGGGACACACCATTTCAGCCCCCCCCCCCATTTTCATTGTCTGAGATTTTTATGTATTTTCACAATTTTTTTTTTAAATAGCACAATTTTTAATTTTATAAAGCAATGTCATTTTCGATTTCTTTGACCATAAAAAAATTAAAGAAACTGTGGGCAAACAAATTTATTTACTTTTCCAGATTGTTGGAGTATTAAAATATGAATAGATGTGTGTATTAAAATTGTAGTGGACTGGTTCATACAGTGTCACTTTTTTGTTTATTAGTACGTTAGTTTATTATTTAGTTTATTAGCATGCTTGAATAATTACTATTAAAAGTTTACAAAATAAACCTACAAGATCATATGTATGGAAACTTCGTGTTTAAATATGACTTGTGACATTTTAAATATTTATAATTACTTTTTACCTTTAACCATATACTTGAAACAAGTTATCATTTACAAACATCCGTTATTACAAAAAACAAATGCTTTGTGAAACTTTAGATCATTAGTATGCTGCAAATAATGTTCTGAACAATGAATATTTAGTTTAAAATATTATTTTGCTGGAGAAATGCAAAATAGACAGTGGTTGTTTGCTCTGAACTAGTGTAATAAGTTCTGATAAGAGTTTACCATGTGTCACTCCTCAGTCACCACATTTGAGTTTGTTTTTTATAGATCTGTGATCAAATTACATAATTTAATTGCTGCCAACTTAAATGCAGGTTTAAAGAGAAACAAATGTTATGATCCTAATTGTAGATTAAATCTCTTAAATTGATTTATTTCTCTCTTTCTTTTGAAACCCTTCACTCGTACAGTTATTCTGTGGAAATGTTATTCGCGGCGTGGAAACGCTTCCATTGGTGTTTCTGAAAACTTAAATGGAGCCGTTTCATTAAAGGTAGATTCTGAAGGCAAAAGATTGATCATCAGTGCCATTTTTTGGAAAATATGTGAAAAATCAGTCTATTATTTGATTAACAGTTGAATTAAACTCACATTTTCCATCTCAGAAATACCTCCTAGTGTCCATAATACTATTTGCATTTCTGGAATTTAGCTTAACAAATTTTTCTGCTTCCAGAAAGACTTAGTCTTGGGGTGATTAAGCCAGAGGAGATTCATCAGATGAGGTTTGCTGTTTGCTGAGTTGCTGTTGTGATGTTTCTTTGTGGCGCCACTTGTTTGATTTTTTTATTCTCTTGTCGAGATGTAAAATCCATATTCTTTGGCTTGAAGCTTGGTTTTTGTCAGTTTCCTAAGCCATAATTGATTCCTTTTAAATGCGGATACCCTAATGATTTGTCAGACGTTGATTTAATGTTTGCATTTTTTTTTTGCAGTGAAGTTTCCTTTTTATCATTTTAAATTTGAAGCCATTGGGATTCAGTCCTTGTTAGTGTCAGGTATTTAGTTTTTCAATATTTGACGAGGATTTAAGAATATCCTGTATTTGATTAGGAAAAGGAGGTGGGGAATGCTGGCAGGAGGCTGGTGGAGATGTTCTGTGTTTGGGAAGGAGACCTCAAGGTGATTGGAACATTGAAGGTGAAAACATCGACTTTAGGAAATGGGGAATCTTCTTCCGGTCACTCCCCCTTTCCCAGAATGCTGCTGGGTGGGGGGGGGGGGAGCAGAATACCAGACGATCTCCGTTTGAGTCGTGTTGATGGCGGGTCCTTATCCAAACGTGGACACTCATGTAGACCTGTGCGGCATTGCATCCATCAATGCCGGTCTCTTGCCGTAACGCCGTAAGACGCCAGTCTGAATGCAGTGTCCCGTTGCTGTTCCTGACACCCAGCCGGGGGCCGTGAGTGGTAAATGCATATCGTTTCATTTTGAATGTTTTGTACCCGGGCCCTTGCCGACATGGGCGGCGTGAGCCTTGCCATGGCCTCCGGCGCGGCGCGGCGCGGCTGACGGTGGAAGCTGGACATGGAGCTCAGTTCTGGTGGAGTGGCGATGGCTTGGCGGTCGGGAACTGAGCTGCAGGGTCTCTGTCCGGCAGCAGGGGGTGAGTTGGCGCTGCGCACGTGGGGGTCCCTTTAAATCGGAGCCCTTCAGAGACTGGTGGGCTTATCTGAGTTGGCTTTAATGATTATTCTAGTTTTTGCTCATTAACTGTCCTTTAAAAAACTGTCCTATGAAATAAGCTTTTTTTTATTATTATTATTATTATTATTATTATTTTTTTTTTACACTGGAGCTTGATTACAGGTGAGCTGAGTTCCGTGGCAGAAGGATTCCATCGGGTTCTGGGCCTCTTGTCCCCATGTGTGCCCCCCCCGGTGAGCGCAGTGCGACCCGCCTGCCCTCCGACATCCACGTGGGGCGTGAGTCTTGAGTCCCAATCTGCCGTGACCCCCCCTCCCCCCCACCCCATGCTGATCGAGCTCTGAGGCCGAAGCCGCGGGTCTTTAAAGTCGGCCCAGGCTGTCGATTTTGATCTTTTCTGCTCTACGTGGCATTGAGACGTCAGGATGGTGTCAGAGCTACACCGAGCTGCGTCGCGGTGAGGGCAGTGACATCGCCGCGCTCGGAATGCGAGCCGCTCACCTCACGACAGGCTTACAGCTTGGGTAAACGACGACAGCACGCGCTTAGCAATGCAAGGCATGTAAGAGATTCAGGAGCCGTTCCGGGAGGATTCCAATGGCCTGTGCCCCTCCGGCCCCCCCCCACCGCCGTGGGCGACGAATCGAGGCTCTCCCCAGTGCTGCCTTATGGGGCGGACGTTCTTGTGTGGATGCTAAAGCTTGCTGGTTGATCGCTGACCAGTAAGGAGAGCTCTGGCAACAGGGCAGACCTGCCGTTATCACCTGGAATGTGTAGGGCACGGTCGGCGATTGTTGAAAAATTTCCTAAACGAATACTAGCTGCATTTAACAGTGACGTGACGCGTGAAATGTTTATTTCCCCATGTTTCTTTGTCTAGTTAACATGACAAAGGACATGTCCGTATTACTGCTGTTAGGAGGATTGGCTTGCCTCGGCTCGGCTCCTCTGGCTTGCAATTAAACTATCGTAGCTTGTAAAGCCAGTAGCCTTTATATTAGTATAGATATTGTAGTGGAGTTACTGTGTGTCCCTGGTGTGGGGGGGCTGACCCCCTGAAGGACCCCAGCGGCCTGTATGGACCACAGCTCTGCAGATTACTGTATCAGCGGTCTGGTGCTGTCTCACTTTGGCCACACTTCTATACTTGTGTGTGAGAGTGAGGCTGTTTGCTGTATGTCGGTATTCACCTGTGGGGTTGGGGGGGGCCAGCAGAGGGCCCCCTCCTGCCGTAAAGATGAGAGGCATGTTGCCTCTTGGCCTGCTGGACCCTGGGTTTGAGTTGCATGGGAGGGATGTGTGTGGTTTTGCTTGACGTATGAGACCTGTCTTCCTGGTTCTTGCCGCCGTTGGGCCCGGTGCCGTTTAACAGGGCCATTCCATGGCGCGGATGTGCGTGGTCGCCGTGGAGATTCCCTCCGTGACCCCCCTGTTTGGCGACGAGGGCGGTGTAATCCGGCGACCTCGAGTCTTTGCCTGTTAGGTGCTTTCGATTGGTTTCGTTGGCGACGGTAAGGTGGCTTGAGGGGTGGGGCTGTTGAGGGGGGCGGGGGTATCGAACCACTGCTTTGGGACTCTCCAAGGCATGAGCCCACAGTGAGGGTGTCCCTGCTCAAAGCCCATCTGAAATCTACGCTCCGATCTGCTGGAAGGGTAAACCCCGCCCTCTCATACCTTCTGAGGACGAATCCTTTTCACCTTCTGATCCACTCCTGTTTTTATCTCCGGTAATAAGGCGGTAAAGCAGATTTTCCTTTGTTTATACATGTTGCCTCCCATCAGAATGTTCCTGGTTGTGACATTGTGTAACTTTTTTTTTTAATTTTCTTTGCGTGTGTCTGTACAAAACATTGTTTTTGTTTGCGTCGGTGAGTCAGGTGCAGCGTGTTTGTTCTGTTAAATACTTTTGCTAGCTGTTGACTTTAGGGAGTAATGTGACCTTTTGGGGGTGCGGAATGTCGGATCGGTCGGTCTTTCGGAGTAGGGTCGTCCGTTCCGTCGCGGTGGCGGTTCAGCGCAGCGGCCCTGTGCCGGGACTTGCCGCGGTCATCCCCACCCCGTGCCAGTGTCAGGAGCTTGAGGGGGGTGTCCTGGGGCTGCACGTACATAACGTTAGAAGTATGCGGAGGACGCACACGGGCCGGCGGCTGCGGGCGTCTGGCTCACCCATGTGACTGCTGTTTGGTTGCTAGGTGGCTGCAGTGTGTCCGCACGGCGACGCATGTGTTTGTGCTTGTTTGAGTGTGTCGTAATTACACCTCAGACATTGCTGCGGAAACCGGGTACAAGTGGGCGTTCCTGTCATCGTTGGGGGGCTTGGCGGTACTGCTTCTTCCATGCTCATATTTGCCCCCCCAAGAGCACTCCAGAGTGTGAGAAATCTGTCACCCTTCCAGGTCAATCCCAGTTTCGCTTTATGGTTTATGGGGTACGTGTGACATGTGTAACCACTACCAGTAGCATCTCCAGGACAGACCCCCCTCCCCCCGCTAACATGCCTGAGCTCCATTAGATTCAGACACGTCCCTGGATCTGTTTCCTGCTGGGCTGCCGAAAGACTCCAGCCCCCCCCGTCCGCTACCCGGTGACCAGGTAGAGAGGCTTTTCATCGCTCTCCATCGCTCAAGTTAGGGATTTGACCGGTTGCTGTGGCAACCCCACCGAAGCCTTTGGGTGGAGTGGGGGGGGGGGGGGGGGGGGGGGGGG
>JAODLC010000109.1:1003798-1014768 GCA_026781145.1 Hippopotamyrus pictus
TGTGTAACGTCTACCTCCGCAACGTAGCGCCGAGAGTTTACAATGAGCTTAACCCTGACCGCTATATTGGCCAGCCCACCGTGTGTCCCCCCCCAACCACAACAGGGTGGACATCCACCGGAAGGAGAATGCTGGGGCTGCAGAGAAGCCCATTACCATACACTCAACCCCGGAAGGCTGTTCCTCCGCCTGCCGCATGATCCTGGACATCATGCAGAAAGAAGCCAATGAAACCAAGGCGTGAGTGTCAGAGCCCCGCCTCTGAGTGTCAGAGCCCCGCCTCTGAGTGTCAGAGCCCCGCCTCTGAGTGTCAGAGCCCCACCTCTGAGTGTCTGAGCCCCACCTCTGAGTGTCGTGGCCCCGCCTCCACCACACAGTGCTTCACACGCTCCTGGTCGCTCCTGCTTTCATGCGCTTAAATATTGTGTCCCTCAACAGAGCTGAAGAGATCCCTCTGAAGATCCTGGCCCACAACAGCCTGGTGGGGAGGCTGATTGGCAAAGAGGGCCGCCATCTGAAGAAGATCGAGCAGGAGACAGGGACCAAAATCACCATCTCCTCGTAAGTGTCCCGGCTGGGCGCCTCTCGCAGAAGCCTGCCTCTGTGTGGCCACTAGGAGCATTGCGTGCCCCCCCCCAGTTGTCTTGTACGCTAGGGATTCCAAACCTTTTACATCATGCAAAGATTGCATGAACTGGTCAAAATTGGGGGGTTCCCCCACCATGAAACTGCATTTGAAATGTGGGAAGTCCCAATGTGGATGACGGGTGTGAGTCTATTTTCACCTGATCAATGGCATCACACCTTGGGGCTTTGCACCAATTTTGACAGCTTATATTGCTTCATTAGCAGGCAGCTATATTTTATAGTAATGGGTCTTGGAGAATTTAATTTTTCAGCGACATTCAGTCCCTTTTAACTCAACCCCCCCACGCTGGATTAATTTCTCACGCGGTACTATTGCAGCCGATAGGTCTCGCTCTCATTACCTGTGTCACTTGTGACACACGTGCCATTCGACTGCCCCCTCCGTCAGCCCCCTTGTGTTTACTCGCGCTTCTCCGCGATGTCTGTTTAACGGGACTCCTGTGACTAACGACCTCCCCCCTCTCCCTGCGCCCGCCCCCGTAACGTGATGCTGCTCCATTCCCACAGTGACTCAGTTTTCTGCTAAATTGGGGAGGGGGGGGGGAGGTGTTTGTTCTTTCAAGGCCCGCGTTTGTTTCCGGTGTCCTGTGAGTCATGTTTCTCGTTTATTTTGAGGCAGCTGGGAATTAGGATGTGCCAGTTGGGGTCCAGTGGGTAGGTGCTGATGGACTCGGAAAGCGGCTCTTTATCTCTGTGAATCTAGTTTTACGCTCATGTTTAGTCATCCATGTTTTTATCAGATGGGACTTAACCATATACTACATCTGGGTCCCTTTGTGAGCGTGACACCATCCCATGTTCTCACACTCTTATCCAGTTATTCACCTTCTTCGAATGGCCTTCTTCCTCAGGACCATTGGCTCTTGAGGTCCAGTCTTTGCCGCTAATGGACTCCCGCCTCGCAGTTTACAGGATCTAACCATCTACAACCCTGAGCGGACCATTACGGTGAAGGGTGGCATCGAGGAGTGCTGCAAGGCCGAGGCGGACATCATGAAGAAGCTGAGGGAGGCCTATGACAATGACATCGCTGCTATAAACGTACGTCCCGTTTCCACTTCCTGTGGCCCATGCGTCGCAATGAACGTTCGCGGCGACTTGCTTTGGCGAGTCTGTAACATTCCTCTTCCTACTTTGTATTGCCGTGAAATGCTGTGAATGAGTCGGTAGGAATGTGGTGACTGTCTCGCCCGGTCCGCCGATAGCCTGCATTGAGTCCTCATCGCGCTGAATAACCCCACCCCCGAACAACCTGAATCACTCTTCTATGAAGCACCTGTTTTGTAAACTTGTTTCAGGGAGTGAAGTTAAGGACCTGTCAAATCTGTTGACATTTCAGTCGAGCTAAATTATTTTGGGAAGGGGGGTTGGCGGGGGGGGGTGGGGGTGGACAGAGTGTCTCATCCTTTTACCTTGGACGGTTAAACGAGCAGATGTCGCCCCCTAGTGGTTGGGATGGGGTGTTACATGATCCCGGAATGCCCGTCAAAGACGACGAAAGAGGTTGGATCTGCCCATGTTGTGAAGTCGACAGTGATGGGTAGGCTGCCCTCCATAGATAAGTGGCTCTTCTCCTCCTCCCACCACAGCAACAAGCCAGCCTGATCCCCGGGCTCAACCTGAACGCCTTGGGCATCTTCTCCTCAGGCCTGTCGGTGCTCCCGTCGGCGGCCAGCCCTCGTGGAGCGGCGCCGCTGCCCCCTACTGGCTACAGCCCCTTTTTGGTGAGTAGCGGCCGCATGCTGCAGGCGGCCGGGCCGGACCATGGGGCCCTGCACCTACACTGGGTGCAGTTCAGGCTTTGCTCTTTGCCCACTTGCTGCCGCCCCTTGCTGGAAAGCTGAGCTGTGACTCGCCGGGAGGCTGGCCGGACTCCCACCTGACCATGTGCTCTCTGTGCCTGCAGAGTCACTCGTCACACCTGGGTGGTCTGTATGGGGTCCCTCCTGGCAGCACCATATCCCACCAGCACTTAGTAAGTTTAAGCGCGGTCAGGGCCGGCCAGGGTTCTTATACCTCCCAAGCGACTTCTAAACGATCCCCTCAGCAGCCCTTTTTTATTATAAGTTTTTAATAAATAGGTTCAGCAACACAAGCCAAAAATGGACTTCTTTGTCCCAGGTTTACCTACATGTTCATATTTATGAATGTCTTCCCGGTGATTGGCCCATATTAGTCATGTGCCTGCGACAGTCTGCCTCGATTGGTTGACCTCTGACCTTGTGACCCTTGACCAACTGCCCCTTCTCCCCGCAGGCTCCTGAACAGGAGGTGGTCTACCTCTTTATTCCAACTCAGGCTGTCGGCGCACTCATCGGCAAGAAAGGCCAGCACATCAAGCAGCTGGCGCGCTTTGCCGGTGCCTCTATCAAGGTGAGCAGCCCCCGCCGGCCCCTGTGCCCGTTCCTGTCCGGGGGGTGGGGGCCCCTGGCCCTATTGCCAGTGCCGCCGCACAGATGGCGTCTGCGCGTCAGATGGTTCTGGCCAGCCTGCGTCGTTCTGAGGTCTTACATCATCGTTCTGTCGGGGACTATCTGTGCTGATGCCATCACGGATGTTTAGCCGTGAGCGTGGTGTTGGAACTGGGCGCCCCGTGGCCTCACGGTGGCACCTGCTCATGCCGCTCTGGTTCAAGGAATCAATTTACTACCCCCCACTCCGCTGAATTGTGCTCCGTGGCTCATGGGTAGTTTCCAGACCCTCCAGTGGTGTGACCAACGCTGAGTCACAAGGACATCTGTGACCGTAGTCTAAGGCCATTATCGACTCACATTCAGCCATTTCAACGGGAGCCTCATGAACCTTCTCTGTTGACAAGTGACTAAGAGTCCAGGAATCCAGTTGGCATCCCCATCACCAAACTGTCCCTTCGAGGCCTGGGGGGCGCGTTTTCAGTATGATATCCTGTCAGTGTATCCACGGCCCATGATCAGACAAGATCAGGTTGATGTTGTGGATCTCTCCTTCCAGATCGCGCCAGCAGAGAGTCCTGATGTCACGGAGCGAATGGTCATCATAACTGGGCCGCCTGAAGCCCAGTTCAAGGTGAAGTCCGTCCTCCTCTCCTCAGCGTTGTCATGTTTCGAGACTCAGGGTGTCTTGGTGGACACTCAGGGTGTCCTGATCTTGTTTTTTGTTTTCTTCATCCGCAGGCTCAAGGAAGGATATTCGGGAAACTGAAGGAGGAAAACTTCTTCACGGCAAAAGAAGAGGTCAAACTGGAGACTCATATTAAGGTTCCCTCATCCGCTGCAGGACGGGTCATCGGCAAGGGTGGCAAAACGGTGTGTTAGAAAGACACCCAATACGGCCATGGGGCCCGCTGGGGTGCCGGCCTCTCTGTCCAGTATGTGCCGACTGCCTTTTGAGTGCTCTCTGTCGCCCCTTACAGGTCAACGAGCTACAGAATCTCACGAGCGCCGAGGTCATAGTGCCACGGGACCAAACTCCTGATGAGAACGATGAGGTCTTCGTGAAAATTATTGGGCATTTCTTTGCCAGTCAGGTATGTCGCACTCAGCCTCGACGATCAGATCTGACCTTGTCAGTCCGCTTTTATCTGATCTCAAGTTGTACATGATGGTGACAAGCTAACAGTGTAGCTTAGCTCACCTGATACTCAAGTGTCCAATAGATGCAAAGCCAGAGGAAGACCCGGTTACAGAAAGTCTGCAATCTCTCCTGTTTTTGCTTTCATTTCCCATGACAACACAGACACATTTCACATTTGAAAAGGCCCCCTGGTCGTAGAAGCATCAGACATTTGCTGTGTAAAATGTGACAAGATTACTGCTCACCTCTGAAGCTATCGAGCAGACCCAAGCCTGCCTCTGTTTCTGTTTTTGTTGTTCTGGGGCTGTCTGACTTATCATGCTAGTGAACGG
The DNA here is from genome assembly GCA_026781145.1 of Hippopotamyrus pictus. Taxonomy (NCBI): domain Eukaryota; kingdom Metazoa; phylum Chordata; class Actinopteri; order Osteoglossiformes; family Mormyridae; genus Hippopotamyrus; species Hippopotamyrus pictus. The sequence continues at coordinate 1,008,331 of JAODLC010000109.1, forward strand.
ATTATGTGACTCCATACGCCAAATCTCTCTCATCTCAGCAGGATCCCATTGCCAACAATTTGTACATTTTGAGAGCGTTCACATACGTGCACATTTTATTCCAGTATGGTTAGATGCGTGCATGTAGATGGTTTGTGGTGTCTCATCGGGTCTGAAGCTGGTATGTGTTACATGTTAGCAGCTCTTCTGCGGAAAACAGGAACAGTGATCATCTGTTGGTAATGTTTTCAGTCAGAATGTCTATTCTGATGTTGGCTGGAAGATACTGTCGAGCTTCGCTCATGGGGGTGTGATACAGGTGTTTTTTTTATGTCTGAATCTATTTTTGACAGGTCTTGGTACAGGTATGGTGATGACAAAGAAAATATGTATTTTTGTTTATATAACTGAATATCAGAATCAGAATACTTTTATTATCCTGGTGGAAATTGATTAAGAATAACACCAGTGGCCTGTACTACGAACTGGGGTTACTGGCTTCTCGGGGTAATTTGTCGGATTTAAGGTATTTTAGGTAAAATGAGTAAGTGAACGAATATGAAGTTCATTTAAACTGTGGTACCTTAAATCTGACAAGTTACCCCAATAAGCCAGTAACCCTGCTTCGTAGTACAGGCCACAGGACCTCACAATCCTAAACATATACACATTTCTGTCATCTTCAAAGACATTTCAGAAGTGAGTTGCTAAAATTATTATTAGTTTTTTAATTATCACAGTGATTCTTCATTACTTTATTACCGTGTATAATATACAGCTCTGGATTTTTTTTTAATCTGCATGTTTAAATCCTGGTTTAATCCCGGTTCTGCTGGCAGAAGGCTACACTGAGCAGCAGTTTGCTTTCAGGCTCAAAATTTCTAAGACAGCAGTACACAAGATTAAGGTGAAGCAGGAGACACTGGGAACGACCAGAAACCAGCCAGGTAGAGGGCAGAAGTGACTGTTCTACTGCCAGAGATGACCGTCAACTTATCCGGCAGTGCCTTATAAATCGGGGGATGACCTCAAATGACCTTCAAAAGGAATGAGAAACATTAAATGCAGGTGTGAAGTGCACTGCTAGGAGAGTTTATATCAGACTCCTAGAGGCAGGACTGAAGACCCGTAAACCAAGGAAGAAGCCCTTCATTACTGAGAAACAGAGAACTAGGGTGCAGTTTGTAAAAAAGAAATAAAATCTTATTCGCAGAAGCACATCCAAAATTGAGAAGTGAGTGAAACAAGAAACTGTGCTGTGGTCTCTTAATTTTTTCCAGAGCTGTATATTTGAAATGATGTGGTGACTGAACAAGATTTTAATAGTATTTATCAGCATGAATTTCTCCAGCATAGGTGTCAGGAGAACCTTAGACGTTCTTAAATGGAGTCTTCTGCAAAAATCCATTGTGAAGTAATGAGAGTAGTTATTCCAGTCTAAGGGAAAATTGTGGTGCTGCTTAATGGAATGGATGGGGACTTGGCTATCCCTCTGCGAGTTCCTGGTCTCACACCCTTGCCTCTCGTCCCCAGACTGCACAGCGAAAGATCAGGGAGATTATACAGCAGGTGAAACAACAGGAGCAAAAGCACCAGCAGGGAGCGCCCACACCGAACCCCTCCAAGTGACCACCAGGGCGGCGCCAGCGAGCATCAGCCAACGAATGTAGCCCTTCCAACCTGAGAGAGACAGAGGAGGCGAGGCAGATGGGGACGGATGAGGCAGACCAGCAGCATGGGGAACCAAACCAAAGAACTTCACTGGGGGAAATGTAACCCAAAGCAAATCCAGCACAGGGCGGAGCGGATACTAGGATACTATGACGGACATGTTAAACTGAATATTGCATTTCTAAAACACATAGGGAAGAAAGAGGTTTTTAATTTTTTTATGGCAGAGTCAAGGGCACCATCAGTCTTTCTGGTTAAATATGAAAAAAATTGTTGCCCTGTAGTAAAGCCATCCCTTTAGTTGGACTAACATACAGTAAACCTAGCGAAGAAGCGGTATTAATGAACACGTACATTGACATGTGGTGGCCGAGGTTGTCCTTTTGTGGCACGGGCGACGTTGGGTCGTGGTTAAGGAGCACATTTCTGCAGTTTCGGCTTTGAGATCGCGAGTGTCCGTATCCTGAGCAGTATTAATAGTGTATTAGTCACGATAAAATGTGAGCTATGAGGATAACAGGAGTTACCTTTGAGTAGCTGGAGTTCGGCTGTGTAGACTCGACGTGCAGCTTGTTTGCGTGAACGGGGGCACTCGACGGGCTGTCCGTCTGTCGGAGGAGGAAGAGGAGGAAGAACGAAATCGACTAACAGGTGAAGCGGGACGTCGCAGTGGGTCGTCCCGAGTATGTGACTCAGACTGCGTGTGTGTGTCCGTGCGCGTGTCCGTGTGCATGTGTGCACGTGTGTGCCAACACGGGGGACAGCGTCCCTAACAAACACTCAAACTAGTGCATGGCGCTGTGCCCCGGTCACCCTGCTCGCTCCTTTAGTGTTGCTGTTTTTTTCTCAGACAAGCTTAATGATTTCAAAAGCAATCAGTTTGACTAATTCCGTGAGAATTATTAGAATTTCAAGAAGATCTTTTAAAAATTAGACGGTACCAGTCACACATATATACGTATATGTGTGTGTGTCTGTGTGTGTGTACATATATATATACACACACACACACACATATATTTATATATGTATGTATACGCATATATCATTATATTTGGTGTCCAATGAAAGCAGTTTGTTGGAAGTAGATTCCAGACTGGCTGCCTGAAGGGGACGGAATGTAAGCGTACCTACTCCCTCACCCCTGAAAGCTATACATTTCCATCTGTTCACTGAACCTTTGTCTCAAAAGATAGTCCTGAACTGATTGTGCCACACCTTCTACCTTACCGCCTTCGCTGCGTAGTGTGATTCAGCGTTGGAGCGCCTTGTACGTGGGGGTGGGGAGCGGGGTGGGGAGGGGGCGCACGTGAAGGCGTCCGGCTTTAAAATCGGGGTTGGGGTGAGGGTGTGACAGCCGTGAATGTATAATATGCAGCCTTTTCGGAGCGGTCCCTGCCTGCCATGTCCGACGATCTGTTTGGCCAGTGGGGGGCGCTCTTGCTCTTAGCTTCATTTTGCCCGATCAGCTGGCTCGGTGTCTAGCTGGACACCCAGGTTAATGGATTATACTTTTAATTTTTCTTTTTGTGCTCTCGCTGATGTCTGGTAACCCTGCGGCCTTAATTGTAAACCTGTCCTGGGGGGCTTTGCTCATCACCTTCATCACTGAAGCTTCAGTCTCCCCAGATTGCGCAGGCCCTCTGGCCTCTGTGTGTGTGTATATGTATATGTATATACATACATATATATAAGAGAGAGAGAGAGATATTTATGAATCTATTTTTTCGAAGTTTGAGAAGAGAACAAGTAAATTTTTTTTTATGATGTGTGGTAGAACACTGCCATATTATATTGAAGGGACGTTGTTTTTATTTTGTTTTTTTTTTTTCTTGAAAACTATGAAAAATGCTAAAGTAAGCAATGAATTGAGAACAAGGGTAGCCTCAAGTGAGTGGCGGGTTTCTTCTAAGGCAGTATGTGGATCGTACGCACGTCAGTATTTGTGATCTACCTCAGGCACCTGGTACCTCAGCCCATTCTTTGATCCCCCCCCACACCAGAATTTGTATGCCTTTTAATGCTGATGATTTTAAACATTTTTTATTTTTCTAAATAAACGAACGTTGGGGGGGGGGAAGTCTAAAACTTTCAAATCTAATTCCACAGTTGGGGAGGGGTTGGATTGAACGTGTGATTCTCCCCGGTGCACCCACCCCGTCTCACTCGTACATCCGTTACAGTTGTCGTTAAAGAAAGACGCTTGTAGACTGGAATGATTGGGATTGAAGGGGTACATACCCGCCAGAAGTGGTTCTAAAAGACTGTGCGCCGATGTCATAATCTGAGGAAACTCTGCTTTAAGAACCACGTATAACATGCATTTGTACCACTAGACTGCAAACACCTGGCCTTTCCTGCAAACAGGGCTAAATGTAGGTGCAAACCAATGTGAGCAAGACCCATCCTGCTCTTCCTAGTTACGTTTCAGATGCTATGTGCTTATGATAGGATTAATGTATGAAAACGGTACCTAAGCACACAGGTAGGACCCTAAACAGTGTGTGATGCTTTTGCCTTCATTGCATTTTTAGTTTCTTTTTCGGCTGATCCGTTGGCTGTCAATGTGTATGAGGAAATGACCTTTATCTCTGTAAACTTGTACAGTAGACTCACTAACGCATCAATCTGTTTTGTCTGTAGCCCAGCTACTGCTGTTTTGTACCAGCTTTCCGGGGAGAGAGAGTGGGATCTTTCCTGTAACCTCTTCTGTGCCGGAGATGTTGAATTCTTGACTTCTGACACAGAGGTGTCATTCTCGACCTCCTACACTACTGTTCGACCAACCTCTCAGAATCCACAGCTGGTTTACTTAAGTGACTTAACCAATTGTAGGGCGAAATGCCAAGTTTAGAAAAGGAGGAGGTGGGATCTGATTTTCCTGGCGTCCCACTGTGTGGAGTCCACTTTTTTGTAAATAGGTAAACCAAGTGATGCTCTGGTCAGTTGTCTGCAATGGTGGGGATTTGCCTCCATCCTGTGACAGAATCTGCCTTCTCTAAATCTCGGGTCCCTCTGCTTTTAAGAAGAAGCATTTCGAATGGGGGGTGGGGGGGGGAACATGGTGAATAAAGGCTCTCACTTCTGATCGATCGCTCCTCGCCGATTTAGCATTTCGGTTTCGTGTGAGAAGCCTCATTGGCTATGCAAGCTTTCTCATTAGTTCTGGTTTTCCATTCAAAATGTTCGGGGCTGGGCTGGGGGGGGGGAGGGGGTTAGGGACGATTAGGGATGATTAGGGAGGGGGACATCTCTGAAGACCATCATCCCAAAGCAGGGGTGAACCACGGTGCACCAAAGGACAGGGCATCATTTGTCTTTTACCACAACCCTGAAGCTGCTCTCCTTTCAGATGGACGTGACACCTACGTATCCTGTGAGCACTTAACATTTGTGTCTTTTGACCCTGAATTGGACACATTGGCTGTAAGACTCTCCCACCTCTAGTTTCTGGGAATGTTAGAGTTTTGGGGACAAAAACTCTGTTAAAGCTGCTTTTGTGTATCAAGGCCACCTGGCTGGGGGAGGGGGGGCTCCAGCAGGCTCAACCTTCTGATGCCAACATCTCCGCGTCGCTGTGGCTCCTCTCCTTCGGTTACAGAAATTCTGTACATTTTTCCCTGCTGGTTCTTCAACCAGATAGCATGGAGGGGCAGCCTGGGGGCCAGCGACCTCCAGCGGCCTTCGGAGAGAGGAGTTGGTGCTGTTTCATCGTGAGACTCGGGGCAGGGTATCACGTGCCCCCGTGGGCCGACATCGGCCGAAGATGTCTGACTTCTTGCAGACAGTTGCGTAGCTGTTTTGGGGCTCATTCCAGTGTGAGTAAGAGGGCTCGTGGTTCAACGTGGCACTCCTGAGAATTCGTACCGGGGCGATTTGTCCATTTAAGACAAGATTGTCGACACTATGAACAAGCATTGCGATTGACTTTTCTCTTGTGATTTTTTTAACCCTTTCCACAGTTTCTGATTATTGTTTAAAATAAATGTTTTTTTTTCTCTCAGTACAGGCTTTCCACCAAGAGTATCTGAGATGCAATCTTGGATACATGTGGAACCCTTTGAGTAGTGTGTTGGGTCCCTGGTTAAGCAAAATCATTTATGTCTTTGGTACTCATATATTGTAGCATGAAGGGAAAGTAGCAGTTCTCTCTCTCTGTTTTTGTTTCCCCAAAGTATTTAATTTGAACACCTGAAGAAGTGTCCAGGCTGTGGGGTGAGGGGGGGGATTTTGCAGTGTCTGAAAGTCGTAGCAGATAAGAGTCCCTAAAGCGAGTGTGCCCGTGGGTGACGGGTGTGTGTGTGTGTGGATTGGGGTTGGGACTGAGATGGCTTGTCAGAACAGGAGGCGCATGGCTAAGGAAGATTTGAGGTCAGGTGGCCGTATGCATTTGATCTTCCTTCCTTGTGTAAGAGCCTGTACACCGAAGACCTCCCCCCGCCCCGCCCCATATGCATGTGACCAACACACCCACATCTCGTTACTGACCGCTTAGAGGTTTCTTGGTCAGTCACCACACAGAAAATGGGGGGTTGGGTCCTGAAAATGCACAAATTCCTGTATGTCAGCCCCCCCCCGCCAGACACCAGTAGCCATGATGCGGCCATGGGGCCTGAGCTGACCTGAGTGTGTCCCAGTCGCTGTGATGGGAAGCTGTCCTGTGCTCATTTGGTGTCGTGGAGGGCTGTGGCTGTTAAGCATGGGGGCCAAGTGTAGACATGTTCTTACTGGGGGGGGGGGGGGGGGAATTGGGGGTGGAGATTACCTCCCCCGCCCTGTCCCCGAGAC